>CM073779.1:88476778-88702267 GCA_037158775.1 Hetaerina titia
GGTACGCGTGATGCCATTGCAGTAATGAGATCACTAATCGAGAGGAATATAGAATTCAATCAGGACGTTTTTGCCTGTTTTGTAGATTTCGAAAAAGCGTTTGATAGAGTAAATTGGGAAAAATTAATGCGTGTATTGCAGAAAATAGGAATGGATTGGAGGGAAAGGAGACTGATCCGCAACCTGTACATGTCTCAGACTGCTCAGGTGCGAGTGGGGAACGGAGAGTCCGGATGGGCAGTGTTAGGAAGAGGTGTAAGGCAGGGTTGCCCATTGTCACCGGTGCTGTTCAACGTATATGTAGAGGAAATGATTAAAGAGGCATGGGAAGAACTGGAGGTAGGAATGAAAGTCGGAGAGGAATTCGTAAAATCGGTTAGGTTTGCTGATGACCAAGCATTAGTTGCTCAGTCAGCCAAGGGGTTGCAAGCATTGCTGAGTGAATTGGAGGTTCAGTGCGATAAATATGGGATGAGAATCAATATTAATAAAACCAAGGTTATGCGATTTTCCAGAAAGAAAAAGGCTAAGCTAAGTATTAAAATAGGCGGGGAAAAAATAGAGCAGGTAGAGCAGTTTACATATCTCGGAAGTGTTTTGGACCAATATGGTCAAAGTGGTAGGGACGTAAGGAGAAGAATTGTGCTAGGCAAGGAGGCTTTCTCAAGGAGGAGGGAGTTGATGACGGGGACGTTGAGTAGAGATGTTAAGACAAGACTCGTAAAAACTCTGATATGGAGCGTAGGCGCGGAAACGTGGTCACTGAAGCAGATAGACGTAGATTGGAGGCTTTTGAAATGTGGGTGTGGAGAAGAATGCAGAAGGTGAAATGGACCGAAAGGAAGACAAATGAGGAAGTACTTGAGATGGTGGGTGAGGAGAGGGGTTTGTTGAGAGAAATCTTATGGAGGCAGGAACAATGGATGAAAGGCGTATTGAGCGGTAGTGGAATGTTGAAGCGGGTAATAGAGGGGAGAATGTTGGGCAAGCGAGGAAAGGGTAGGAACAGGATAGGGATGTTGGATGGGATGAAGGGTGGAAAGAAGTACACAGAGATGAAGAGGGACGTGATGTAGTTTAGGTTGCTGGATTGGGTTTTGTTTGTTTGGAGTTACAAAATATTTATTTGATAGTTGTTTCCATCCAAAAATCTACCCTAACCGGTAGATTACCTAATAAATATATATATATATATATATAATATATATATATATATATATTATATATATATATATATATATATATATATTATTTCTTCGAAGTAACACGGCAGTGTTAAATAAAAAACTTAGCAGCACACAATATGAGAACACATAAAAGGAATACTCACACGTTATTTCTTGATAATTTCAATGGAATTGTGCTCTGTCTTTCTCGGAACATTAGCTAGGACTGACTATATATAAATATATATATATATATATATATATATATATATATATATATATATATATATATATATATATATTAAACAAACACATTAATGAGCAAAATTACTTTAATTAATGCTGTTGTGAAGTAATAATGACTTTATTTTCAGTTGTGGTATACTGCTCAAATCCAACTCCTCTGCAACTGGCTGTCTGAAAGAATTGATCATTCTCTTCACCCATACCAGTGTACTTGCTTGTTACAAGTTGTCAAGGTAAGACCCAAGAAATTCATCATATCACCATTGATTAGGTCACTTATTTCAGCAAGAAAGGGTGCCCTTTCACTGTGCTGATTAATGTTTCTGAGTTTCCATTTTCTGGGAAGACTTAGTAACTTATAGAGACAGTAGTATAGAAGATTCTACAGCTTCTTGACTTTATATACCTGCGAGTATTCAAGGCAAACAATGAACCAAAACCACTCATTTTTATTTCATTCATATATTTCACATCTTGAAATCCTTCTAGGCTAAATAGTAGCTTCAGTGATAGTGTATGCACTTAAACATGGCTGGTGAAACCACAAGAATAGGAAATTAGAGCAGGGTAGGTGTAAGTTCGATTGCTGCCTGTAAGCAAGTAGTATTTCACAGTGATTACGTATATTTCAGGGAAGTTCAAGTCTAGAAGGCAGTCCTTCATTGGGAGTGCATTTCATAAAGGGAGAGGAAACTAGCCTCCCTCCCTCAGTCTCTTCTTCCCTTTACTCTCTCCTCTCTGAATTTCTGTTTGCACGTCGTCTCTATGAGGAAGTATTGCTTCCCCTATCATGTGAGATGGTGTAGACCCACATTCACAGGAGGCGACTCAGTGTCAACCAGGCTATTCTGAATGGAATACTGTCTATAGCAGCTGCCATTGACCATTCAGACCTCCCAGGTCACTAAAAATTACAGTTTTGAGCCCTGCGGACCACTCAAATGATTATTTTCAAAAGTTATAAATGTCTTGGTTTATGCTTATTTGAATTTTTTTGTGGGCCTCTGTTTGGTGATTACTTGTCTATAGGTCTCCAACTAAATGATTTTATAATATATCCTTTCAACATAAATTCTAATTTGTGTACATAATATGTTGCTCTCCAAGATGTATTGCTGCACAGCATATTGGGGAACAGTGTGACATTTTGGAGCAGTTAAAAAATTAATAATTTGGTGATAATGACATAGTTTATTAATATCATGGATGTGTAACTTGTGGCCCATGGCATCCTTATTTTGGAGTGAATTTTGCCAATTGGAATATAATTACACAAGCCTTACTATGTGTCATTAATCATCACTTGTGCAGACAAAATTTAAGATATTGTGTATCCTCTGAATATAATTGATATAGGTTTGAAAATATTATATTATTATAATATCTTATTTTTTCAATATTATGTTATATATTTATCTTGCTCATGACAGTACAATGGTTGCAGAGTACCTGTTGAGTGAAAAATGGTTAATCAATTCCAAAGTGTCAATTAAAACTAATGCATGTTTATTGAGATATTTGCTATAGTGAGTCTTTGGGTATTCATTGAGAGTTCTTAGTAATGTAATATTAAACATGATTTTATTATGGAGAGAAGATAATCATTGATTTCCACATTTTGTATCAAATTTTGGTTTAAAATGAATCCCAAAATTTTGATACTTACATAAGAAAGTTTTGGTTTTAAAACTTTATTGATGTTTCAGTTGAGGATTACATGTTTTCTAGCACTTATATGGTATAAATAACAGAAGGGCCACTTACTTGAAATATTTTTTCAACCAGAAACTATATTCGGACTTCGAGCTGCAAGGTGTAATGGAAGATAAGCTCAATTCTAAGACGTATCAAACAGTTTCCCAAAGAATGCAAACAGAGGAAACAACATGTGAACTTACCATGAGCACAAGGAAAGACAACGATGATTCAGAGTAAGTATTTACTAGTTTCACATAATGCACATGTATGGCAAGTGGAGTCCTGCTGTGATTTCAACTAATTGCTTTTTTTTAATGTCTACATTTAATGATAAATTTACTTTGTTTTTCCAGCATTAGATTTACAAATTTGTTGCAATAATAAATTTGTGAAATATTAACACCCTAGATGATACCATGAAAGCTTGTACTGGCAATTTTATTTGTTGCAACAAGCATAACTTGAATTCCAGGAAAGATACAAATAAATCAGTTTTGCATTTGTATTACCTATCATTATGAGGTCCATTGTGTATATCGTTGCTTAGGAAGGTTCCTAACATTACAGACAAGTTACTTGTGCATCATATGTGTTAATGCATATTTTTAAAATTTCATGATAAATCTTGCACAAATATAGTGGAATTTCATACAACAAGCATCAATCATTCTGCAGTCTTTTTCATAGAACAAAACACTCATTTAGTGAAGCAACTTTTTGCATATAATTTAATATAAAATATGATAATGCATTGCATGCCAAAAAATATTTTATGTGCAAGGTTTATTCAAAGAAAATTATATAAGCACATCTTAGGATTGTGGATTCTTTCTTCATCTTTTCTTTTATCGTGGAATGAACAAACCTGAAATACAAGCTCTATTTGTAAAAATAAAAAAATAATCATAATAATTAGTTGATGAATAATTTCTAATTCTTTTTGACTATAAAGCTGTGTAGAGTAATTTTGTTTTTGACAAAGCTTCAAAATTTTGTGAAAATGCAGCATAGCATTATCATTACATAATTTAGAAATTTCTAGCATGTATAGCCACTGTTTTATTATAGCAATACTTGATGCACATGAAATGATGCAACAGTTTCTCATGACCTCCACAACACATTTAGTCTTTTTGATTGGATTTTACACTTCTTGAAGTCTTGTGGAATTTCTGAAAGATAAACAACCAGGGTTTCATTTTCAAATTGCATCTTACATTGGCACAAAATAACAGCCTGAGATGGCCTTTCATTTGCCCATGGCTGGGCAATACATCCTGCTCTCCTGTTATATGTACAAATATAGGTTTGCTTCAGCATCTTCCTGAAAAGAGAAGTCTCATCACAATTAAAAACCTATTGTGGCAGGTAACCCTCAAAATCTACGAGTTCCTTGAAGTGAATGAACCAATGAATTTCTCTGTTGCCTTTGAATCAGAGCTTGCTGCTTCACCATGCCTCAAATGCTGCCTGGTTCTTCACTTAAACTTTGAACCATGCCCGGCTTCCCCTAAATACTCCTTCAGTCATTGATGATGCTGGCATCTTTTAAATGAGGTTGGCAAAAATAACGTTTGCCTTACACAAATGATAATCTCTTTAATAGTACTGCATAGCAAATGCTTTTCATTTATCCAAATGAGAAGCAACCCTTCAGTATTGTGGAGAATATGTGCCCATTGTATAGATATTCTTGTCACTCTTTTTAAAGCATCTATCTTCTTAATTTTATCCTTGTTCTTGAAGAAAATGTAGATCATTGATTTCATTTGATTGTTTATGTGTGCACTAGATCAGCCACACTCACACCTTGTTCCCAATTTTCAATGATTTTACTTTTCATTTCTCTGTTTTTTTATTCTCCTATAGCTGTCTTCTTGAGGTTTTTTTCTTTGTGGGCGTTTTTAAAAATTTGCACGAAATATGATTAAACTTTGTGCAAAAAATCACAAATAACATGTGTGAACACAAGTTTAGAGAAATATGTGATAACTAGCAACACTAAGATGCTAGTGGAAATTATTGATCATTCCAGTAACTCCCCTCTTATCATCATCAATTATGAGAAAAGTCACTCTTTCAGTGAGTCATTTTTTTGGAAAATATTTTTACTAGTTGATGTAATTGATGTATATGAGTCTGCGTGCATTCCAAAATACCATGGCCATCACCTTGTTTCATTTCATCCTCTTCACCTTCATTGAGGCTAGATCACCTTTAGAAACCCACCGTTTCAAGTGTTCTTTTGTCTCTGGAATGTAGTAGTATATCCATGTTTCGTCCACAGTTATGTGTAGATGCACAAAATCATTAAAATGATTCAGGAAAAGAACGAACTTCTGAATCAAAAGCAAAATTGAATGTATACTCCACTGAGAGAAAATGCAGCACCCATCTTGCCATGATATTTTTCAAACCCAGTTTTTCATGCAAAATTGAAAACATGGTACCTTGTGATATGCCTGTGGGCTCAACTATTTCATGAACTTTGTTTCATTAAACACTCCTAACCATATTATCGCTAAGGGTACTGTTATCGAATAACTCATGTTGACATAGCACTAGAATACATCTCCATACTTCCGCTTCTCAAAATACCCTGGATGAATGTAATTACCTGAAACCTGGGCATGCGTATTGAGGTGGAATGTTACTTCCACATGCCACCAGGAGTGCTTCTGAAGATCATTTTGTTTGTGGTCCACAAGCATGTGTGCATTAGTTTTCAGCCAACCCTCGCACTTATTTACTCTAACTCTTGGTGTCCTCCAGAATTTAAATGCACTGTGCTTCAGTCCTCTGGGAAATTTTACATATACCTTTAGTTAGATCTAATAAATGATCTCCAGAAAACAAAATGAGTCTAATCCTGCATTTTTATTTGAATTCATGGATTCATAAACAAAGCATAAAACAGGTAAGCTAAAAATGGTGACATCATCAACATTTTTATCACTGATGCCAATGCTACTGATTGTCCTCATTTTTAGTGATTGAATACGTACCACCAAATAAATACTTTTATTGAAATCAGCATAACCAGATGAACTCATACTTAAATGCAACAGCATCTTCACTTAGAGTGATATATCACTACTCACAGCACCAAAAGATTGGAGTAAAGACTGCTTGTTCCTCCTCCCCAATGGTACGTGAGCAATATTAGTGATCAAGATAGTAAAATACTCATTTCACCTCTCATTTAGTTATTGACTTTTCTGATTGGTAATACACATATTCCTCACCCTGTTTGTCAGAGTAGTCATTTGGGATTGGTGGTTCAGGAATGATTTCAGTAGATTAAATATTCTTGTCATCATTAGGAATATCTGAAACCTCATGAAGGACAATGCTGCTTCAAGAGTAGAAAAAGTTATTGGTAGTTTGTAAAATGTTTTTAGATTTTAGTTTATGCATTCTACAGAAATTTTTTGTAAGTAGCATGTCCATTTAGTATATGCTTCAATATTTGTAATGTAAAATAAGCTTTTTAAATGTTAATCCACTCAAAACATGTTGCACTGATAGTATGTGACTCACTCCACTTCATGGTTAGTGATCTCAAATGATTCCCATCAAGTCCTCGAAATCTTGAATGGTATTCAGGGATTGGAATGGTGCAGTGGCTAATGTACTGGCTTCCCACTCAAGAGGGCCTGGGTCAAATCATGGAGATAGCATATTTTTTTAGTAGTACCCCAATCCATTCTTAAGGTGTTCTACTACTAAATGGTGGCCAACTACAGATTGGACCACTCATTTCTTGGCTTGGACAAAAAAATAAGCCCATCAGCATGCAAAGTTGCTTCCAGAGGATCATCAAGTGATCATCATAGCAGACTTATTTTCCCCTATTCAATTCCAACTTGTAGAAACTTACCAAGTACATAATACCATTATAAAATGGAATCTCGCTGAAGTTGGTTAGAAAAGGATAAAGGTTTGAGCATGAAATGAAAATGGAATTGAAGCAGTGTCTACTAGTGCTGCATGGTACCACCAGCCATTAATGAGTTAAAGTATAAATATTGAGGCACTGCAGTTGCTTGCAGAAAAAAAATTTTTGTTTTGTTTTGAGCCTAAAAGATTTTGTCTTATTGCTTTGCTGTGTAATTTTAGGTGCACGCTTACCAAGTTTCTGTAATAAGGGGTTTATATTTTGGGGGTTATTTTCTTGCTTAGCATTTGTTTCTCTCCCTCCTAAGGACTAAAATTTTGATGTAGTGGTTTGTTCATTCTAATGACTCCTAGAGCTGTGCTGGTGAGAGAAATGACAATTGCTCTTGATAGGGTCACCTATACCAGATAGATCCAAGGTTAGGAGCCAGATGAAAGGAAGTCCATGCAACATCTGTTCCTCAGTGAGGTGGCTGCAAAGGGGTCTGAACCCCAGTGGGCTGGCCATTTAGTGATGGTGTCATGTTAGAAACTTACTGAGGAAGGCCAAGGGAAACCACCTCAATTAATATTCCCAAGATTTCTATGATGGGCAGTATAGAGGAAATGAGTCCTGGCAACTAAGGGGCTTGGCCCGATTGGCCGTGTGTCATGCCTGGCAGCAGGAGAGGCAAAGCTTCAGCATTTGTCATTTTATGAAACCCTTGCAAATCAAAAACCAACAGGAGCAGGGCTGGAGATGCAGAAGAAGACCAAAATTGTTAGAATAATAACTTGGAATGTTAGGACAATGTTGAGGACAGGAAAATTAGAGAATAAAAAGCAAGAGATGGGAAGAGGAAACATAATATATATTTAAGGTTTATGGAAGGTGAGATAGAAGGATAGCGGGGATTACTAGATTGATAATTATATAATAATATACAGTGGAGGGGATGAGAGCCAACGAGGGGTTGCCATAATATTGAATAAAAAGGTAGGAGGAAGCATAGTCAACATAGAGCAAACAACGGATAGAATATTACAAGTAGAAAAAAAGCAGAACAGATGCACTTGATCATTGTTTAGGTATACATGTCACTAAACAATTATAAGGGAAAATAAGCCGGTAGGGTACATGATCAGTTAGAGGACATAATCGCATGTGCTCCTGCAGGGAAACATTTAATGGTGATTGGGGATTGGAATGCAAGGGTATGCAAAGGAAGAGATGGTGATGAAGTGGGGGACTACAGTTTAGGTACGAGAAATGCCCACTGGGAGAAAGTAATTGAGTTTTGTAGGAGACAGGGGTTAGTCATCACCAACACTTTGTTTAGACACCACAAAAGGTATAGGTATACATGGAAAATGCAAGGTAACTCAGAAAGGTATCAGTTGGATTATATTATGGCTAGGCACATCTATATTTAGGGACATCTTGATCAATTTGTAGAGCTTTCCAGGAGCGGACACAGACTCTGATCAGAACATGCTCATGAAATGTAGCATCCGTTTCAAAAAGATAAGGCAGGGGTGACTGGTTAGGAAATGGAATTTACAACCATTAACTGGAATGAAAAGGAAGGAGTTTCAGCAGACTGTAGAGAAAATCATGAGTGAGGGAAAAGAGCTGAGTATTATCAAGGAAAAATAGGAATATATCAAAAAAGCGATATCAAAAACTGCAAAAGAAACAAAAGGAACCATTAATAGGAAAAGGACAAGGAAACCATAGATTACCGAGGAGATGATTAGAAAGATAGTAGATAGATGGAAATGTAAGAATGTAAATACAGAATTATGTAGAAGGAAGTATAAATACGAATATGGAATACTAAAATGTGACATGTATCAAATGGATCAAAAGAAGTGTGGTGGATGACGCAGTGCAAGGATATGGAAAGTTTACAGATGAAGGGTGAAATTGGTGTGCTATTCAAGGAGGTCAAAACACTATCTGGAAGTAAGAAGGGAAAATCTATGTTAACAATTAGAGATAAGTCAGGGAAAATACTAGTTGCACCAGGAAAGATTCAAGAGAGATGTAAGGAATATATAGAAGAACTGTATGGTAAAGAACTTAGGCCAGCAAGGTTAGACATAGAAGGAGAATATCATGTAGATGAAGATATCTTAGGTCCAGGCTTACTTGACTGTGATATAGAAAGGGCAATAAGGAAAATGAAATCTAATAAAGGCCATTTGGGTAGACAGCATTCTTGTGAAACTACTAAAAGGTTAAGGAAAATATGGAAGGAAGAGTTATTACGGACTAATTCATAGCATTTATGAGAGGCAAATATGGCTGGAAGACTTTGTCAGATCAGTGTGAGTTCCTATTTCAAATAAAGTAAAGCCTACATCATGTGAAGACTACAGAACAATATGTTTGATTTGCCACGCAGATAAAGTGGTTCTCAGGATCATCTACAAGAGGATATAGAGCAGACTAAATGATTACTTAAGGGATGATCAGTACGGGTTCCAGGAGGGAAATTTTGGCGTGATGCCATTGTAGTAGTGAGATAACTAATAGAGAGGAATATAGAATACAGTCAGGACATACATGTAGTTGCCTGTTTCATAGATTTCGAAAAGGCATTTAATAGAGTTCATTGGAAAAAACTATTGAATATATCACAGGAAATAGGAATAGATTGGAGTGACAGGAAGCTGATCCACAACCTGCACATGTCTCAGACTGCTCAGGTGGGAGTGGGGGACGGAGAGTCTGGATAGGCAGTGTTAGGAAGAGGCCAGGATTGTCCATTATCACCGCTGCTGTTTAAGGTATGTGTGGAGGAAATGATTAAAGAGGCATGGGAAGAACTGAATGTAGGAATGAAAGTTGGCTGGGAATTTGTATAATCTTTTAGGTTTGCTGATGACCAACCAAGTTTGTCAGTCAGCGAAGGGGTTGCAAGTATTGCTGAGTGAATTAGAAATGCAGTGGGATGGATATGGGATGAGAATCAATGTAAATCCAATGTAAGTTATGCTATTTTCCAGAAAGAGAAAGACTTAGCTTAACATTAAAATAGGAGAGCAAAAACTAGAGCAGGTAGAACAATTTACTTATCTTGGAAGTGTTTCTTGGACTAAAATAGGCCAAGTAGTAGGGACATAAGGAGAAGTTTTCACAATAAGGAGGGAATTGATGACAGGGGTGTTGATTAGGGATATTATGAAAAGGCTTGTTAATACCATGATATTTGCAGCTAGGTGTACCAACATGGCAGACAAGTATCATCTTATCCTGATAACAGGCAATAAAAGAGATCAAGGCAGGGTATACTTAATCACACCCCCTCTACAACCACCTATGGTAGACCATGGCAAATTCTTATTCAAGGGTTAATGTGAAAATATTTTCTAGTAAGATTTCATCATTTGAAATACACACACATTTCCTTGCAGTATGAAACCATCAATAAGCCTTGCACACCTCCACCAATCAGGAAGCTGCACATGACAGGATGAAATAGCCCATTAAAGTTTTTCTCCATTTAAATTTTTGAGGCCATTAATTTTTTTATGTCTATTAAAGCTAAAACTTCACATGCATCTATATAATACCACTAAAGCCACCGCAGGGGCATGTGGTGGGGATGTTAAGTCACCACCTGCAAAAGAGAGTAAAACCACTGCAAAACCAAAAATTCATGCATATCTACATCCATAGGGCTGTATGTTCATGCAAAAACCTTTTTAACTTACATGCATGCAAATACATAAATAATCAACTAACATACAACTGCACATAAACCTACAAATGTAGTAAAAATCTATCAAATAATGTGCAAATTTGTATTCATGATGGAGGGAGACTTATTCAAAGTTCAAAATTGGTTAATTCAACCAATAAATCAGCAATTTGTTATACAAATAAAGGGAATAAAAATAAACCACAACCATTTATATGACAGGCTTCCATTATAACAAGACAGGTCATGCAGAATTGAAAAGTAAGAAGGTGAACTTCTACTATTACATGGACATGCAATTCATTGTCTCCACCCCTAGAGTTACAGTTAAAGAATGTGACACATCACTGTAGGCAGCAGGCAGTGTGAGGTATCTTCCCCACCAAGAGAGATGAGGGATTGAAAGAGAAGCTTGATAACATCAAAGAAAACATTGTACTGAGCACTACAGTCTTTAAATGGCAATCCCATGTGGTCATGCAGGAAGGGATTTGACAACAAAATACATGAGATTAGTGAAAGTGCATGCATTTGGGTAAAACTAATTATTCCCTAGATGCTGTGGTTGGCAAGTGAGATTTTTGCTGTCTCTAACCGTACAGTTACTATCCTATATTGTCCGTGGGAAGAAGGAGTCCTTGAGATTGCTAGTTCTGGCATCTATTTTCCAAATTTTATATTCATGATCTAATGTATATTGGGATGCAAATAATTTGTGAGACCTCGGCACTGTAACATGCGGCTCTGAATTTATTTAGTAATTTTAACCTAGTATTGAATAATCTTTCTTCTAATGACTCTCAACCCAACTCCAGAAGCATTTCAGTGACACTTTTCATTTTATCATAAGAGTTTTTAATGAAATGGGCTGCCCTGTGTTGAACCTTCTCTATTTCCTGAATGAGGCATTTTCCAGAAGGATCCCATACACTTATGTATATTCATACATACAGTAGCATGGTAACAATGTTCCTTGACCATATAGCTCCTGCTAACAATGAGTCTAATAAATCCCAGTTTTTTATTTGCTTACCACAGATTTTACAAATGTGGGTGCCCCAAGTTAAATCATTAGTTATAGTAACACCTAGGTATTTTACCATGTGAAGTACTTCTTAGTCAACTCCAGCTAGTTTGTAAACAAATCCTGTTGGTCTTTTAAAGACATTTACTACTGAATATTTGTTGTGGTTTAATGACAATTCCCATTTTGTGCACCATTTTGAAATGCAATCTCAATCCCAGATATCTTGTGATATATCACCGTGTCATCCACGAACATCCTAATCTTACTTTTCACTTCATGGTTCAAATTGTTAGCAAAAATCTAGAAAAGCAACAGCCCGATTACACTTCACTGAGGTACACCTAAGGTCACTCTTATACTGTCAGAATTAACACCATCAAGGACTACCCTCTGTTCTTACTCTGAGAGAACATCTTCAACCCATTTTTTTGCGCTATTATTTATTCCAGCAAACTTATATAATGAATTAGTTAACCATGGAGAACTGTATTAAATGCCTTTTGAAAATCCAAAAAGATCACATCCACTTGCCTATCACTCTTGTCCGATAAATTTAAGTCATGTGTAAATAGTTCCAATTGAGTCTTGCATGAGTGGATTTTCCTAAATCCATGCAGATTGTTACTTAAAAAGTTAATGGAATCAAGATATCCCATTATCAAACTTACAATAATGTGTTCCAAAATTTTTTAACATGCAACATACATGTATAGAAGTCTGTAATTACTAGGATCCTCCCTGTCACCACTTTTAAAAATAAGCATTATCAGTGTGGTCCACAAGTTTATTTTTTGTACAACTTTCGTTGTTGTTGTTTTGTTGTTGAATTTTGTACTACTAGGTTTTACAGTTCTTAGGAAATTTGCACCCTTTGAGGGATTTGTTAAATAAAACTTCTAGTTATGGGGTGTTATTAGGAGCTAAATATTTTCACACCCTGGGGCTGAGGATTTTTTGGGTTTAAAATCTTTGAGCGATTTGATGATTTCTTGTCCATCTATTGTAATATTTGCCATGACAGTATGTATTGTATCTGGAAAATCCATGGTAGCAACATCATTCATGAATATACTTAGGGAAAATTTATTGAGAATATTGGCTTTTCCTACACTGTCAGTGTGAATGATATAATTACAATCCCTAAAGCAAGTCACAATTCGCTCACCCCCTTTCACTTCCCTAACATATGTCCACTGCTTTAGGGTCACTGTCCAAATGCTCACATAGTACTTCACACTTTAAGTCTCATATGGAACGGCATAATTGTCTTTTGGTTTCAATTTTAGATCTATATTTGTCTAATAAATGCCTGTTCTCCGAGGAAGATATGTTCTCAACTTTACTCCGTACTGTAACATTATCTGCTTTCGAAGAGCTTTCCTAACACCATCGTAGCACCTAACACCTGGGGTAGTCATTCTTTTAAACGTATTTTATAGGGATGAAGTCTGTTATGCCCCTTTGATTAATATTGACAAATTGTGTTGAAGGTTCTTCCAAATCGGCATTCTGGTGTGTTCGTAAAAATAAGTTGAATATATTATTTCCCCAGGTGTGTGCACACTACTTGATGAAGGGGGTTTCTCTGCACTATTTTAAATAGTTAATTACAAGAATTGGTCCTGGGTCTGAGTTTTAATGCGATTGTTGTCCCATTCTATACCGGGGAGGTTAAAGTCACCACTAATTATGCTGATACTGCTATTATTTTTATTTGTAAATTGATATATTTCAATTTGACACACCAGATGGAATTCAGCATATGTGAAAATGTTGCATTGTTTTGAGTATTTACCGTGCAAATAGTTTTTAAATGGGGTGATGTATGATAATTCACCAAAGCATTAAAGTAAAAGTTTTATGAAAATGGGGGCTAAATATAGAAAGTAAGATGACACGCGTATGTGAAACCCAGATATTTTGAGCATGTGTGTCATAATGCATAGAAACAGTACCTCATGCCTTTGAAATTGGTGTGAAAAATATTATATTCAACAAATATTTGGAAACTCTCTGAATTTTTCGGTCACTATGTACAATTTTTAGTATTTATGGATTCTATATATTTCATACAAAACTACTGCTATTCTTCTATTTAGCTTAAAATATTATAATATGGACATTGTTTATTTTGACATTTAAATATCTTAAAACAAGCATCAGAGCCTCATAGAAACCCATTGATATTGGATATTTAAAATCATGAACCATTCTACAATACATCTCCCAGTTTAACACTTTTTAACTGTGTTAAACTGAAGAAATGGCTCAACAGTATCTCTGGTATGACCACCCACTGAGATTCACTCAGGTGCGACAAATTTTATTGTGAAAAAAATATAAGACATTGTGTGGAATTTGAACCAAGAGTCCACAAAGAATTATTATTAGAGCCCTCAAGGGATCCATATCCAAATTCATCAAGGTGAAAAATTTTAATTCTGTGAAATTTCTTAGTTTTCTAATTATTTTACAGATTTAATTAAAGCCATCCTTTGAACAGCTTCTAATTTATTAATAAACTGATAGCACTGATTATGAAGATGTGGCCGCTGGTTGAAAAATTTACTCTCCCTTCTTTCACTCAAGTGTGCTTGAAATTTGCAAATGTATTTAAATATACAAATTTACACTGTATGGATGTTGTTTCTTGTCTATGTATAGACACTGGAAATTTGAGTAAAGTCTGAGCTTCTGGTGTTTACTCAATTGTTAAATAATGAATGACCAATATTTATTCTTATCTTTCTTGTTTTCTCTTATGTGATATTTGTTATCATCCCACTGCAACAGCCTTTTTGGAATTTTAATTGATAAATCCATATTAATATAGATGCATATGTGTAACAGGTTTGGAATACATCAGCCCATATGGTTTCATTAGGTGCTACATAAGGTCAACATATTCATGCATAGGTATTGTTCCACAAATGTATGTTTCTTTCAGTTCAGCGTTAATAACAACCTGACATGCATTATGAAAACTACTTGAAAGGATATTTGTACTCCAATGATACGGAATGTGTTGAGCTCTATTGCCTGTGACAGTAGATGTTTACCAATGTATTATTATAAATTAAATTATAAATTTTTATAAATTAAAAGAATCACTTCAGTTCACCTTAAACATAAGTGCATGGAAAATGTTCACCTCAATATGTATTTCACCCATTTATTTTCACCTAAGTGAATGACAAGGTGGCAAAATTCTTCTTAATAGCTAATTTTTTGTTACAGAGGATACCCAGAAACTGGCATTGAAGATGATGGTGATCGAGGGAAGCCAAAAGTCACAATAAGAGAAACTTTAGGTGATGATAGTGGCAATTATGTAGCCAAGATTTCAAATGTAACCTCAAATGTTGTTGGTAGGGTTGGGAATATGTTTGGTAAGGGAATTGGAGGTTTAACTAGTAAGTTTGGTGGAGGAAGTTGGTTTTAGATTTTAAGATATTATAAATTGTTATTTTTCTTAAGATTGAAGCCCACTATTTATGAATATACTGAGAGGGCATGCTTTAAGTTTTTATAATGACTGAGCTATGCCTGTGATTAATTCCCAGAATTGAATAGTATGATGATATGAATCAAAGATTCAGTATTGTTTGTTTGTTCAAAGGAGGCAAAATGCAAAACTGTAAATATTGAAAACATGGTTTTATTAAAAACCACAGTGCCATGTTCATCAATGGTTTATAAGGGTAGAAAGGTGGTTAAAGGGAACAAAAATAAATGCCTGTCAGCAAGTGTAGATACCTTGAGTTGGAGTGATTTTGTGGTCATATCTAAAGCTAATAAAAATACCTCACAATCTTAGCTATGCCAAATTCCATCCTTTCCCAACTTTTCTTTGTTGATTTTGTACCTCTAGGAAACATTATTTTATGAAGATAACATCTTTGATAATATGTCTTAATACATCTGTAATACAAGCTTGACATAACTGTTTTGGGTATATACCTTGTTCTCTTTGATAACCTTTCTCACCACTTGAAATTCACAGAAACACTAAATGTCTTCACATTCACTAACATGGATACCAACACCAAAAGTCACAAACCTTTCACGTAAAGCCTCACACTTATACTCAGATAAACTTCATCTTTTCTCTCTCTATCTATCTATCTCTCTATCTCTATTTCATATACCTACAAATAAAATATTTAATTGAACTCAATCAAACCTGCATACATGCATATGAGCGGATGATTTAGGCTAGAAGATCGTAGCTCACTGTAATTATAAGTGTATGAGTGTGAGGCAAGTAATTATGCATTGCAGTATAACCAATGCCTGTGCAGAAGTATTGTGCACTCACACATGTTGAGAATATTTGGTAGTGAGTAATAATGATGGTCATAAAGTAAGCCATGCATGCAGTTTAATTGATAACATAGGCAGATTGAGAAATTAGCCAAACATTCCACTTTCTCTTCTATGAAATGACTTTAAAACTACCAATTGGCAAAGGATGGGAGTTCTAATATGTCTATATTTACAACACATGCGCACACACACATACATATAACCTGTGTGCCTAAGTGTGTGTGAACTGAAAGTTAGATACATAAAGTGTTATTTAATCTTATGCTTAATATTTTAATAATAACTCCAACTTAGTGCATTTTGTCTGCAATTTGGGTAGCATAATGCATGTCTTAAGGGGCCATATGTTCACAATAGAATTTTATTGTAAATATTGCCAGTTAAATCTGGCATTTGTATCATTTAGTCATATAACTATGTAAATATTTCTTTTTACTATTAAAAATCAACAGAATGCATTGTTGACAATGAGTGAAATAGAATTTGTTAAGTGGAATTATTCCATATTGGCGTATGTTCCCATTCATACAGTGACATATTGGCCATTTGTTATGCATTTTCATGCAAGTTTTGATTTGTGAGTTTAGGATTTATAATTGGAATAATCTCTCTAATTTTTTACAAGTTTTAGCATAATCTTTCATATGGTATGTACCTTTGTGAAGATGTGCTTGAGTTAGTTGTGAAGCAGGTGCTGCTATAATATGAAGTCAGTTTCACTCAATTGGAAAGAAGCTCCCAAAGAGGGCATGAGACAAGCTTCTTTTCTTTTGTCAAATGTTATAACTTTTTTAGTATTAAATATAGAAATATATGCAGTACAAATGAGCCAATGAAATATATATATACACCATTCATAAATATGGGAGAATCCATTTCCTATATCTATTTAACCATTCATTTAAAGTGCTAGAGTAAATGGTAAAGTTTCAAATATGGTGCAAGTTTTAGAAGTGTCCTTCAGGGAAACATACTATAATTGGATATAATTAAATATCACTCAATTAACTAAATTACTCCATTGTTGTTGCAGTATAGATACTTGTTTTAGAGTGATGTAAGTCATGACACCAACGATGGTTGGACATTAATTAAAGTTGTTTTACTACAGAGAAGTACAAACCTGTTTTTAGAAAACTGATAGCTGCCAATTGTGGTAGCTGTTGTAGTTTCTCAGTTAACAATTGCCTTGCATGACTTGGCCATGCATGAAACTTAAATTACTCACATTCAATATTGAGGTTTGCCATCTCCAAGTTTTTCTAATCAATAGTTTTGAAGCATGCTATTTCCATACACAGTATTAATACCCAGCATATGTCAAGACTTCAAGTTATGTTTTTGTATTCAAAGGTAAACATGCTTTCAACATATACGTTCGTAAGAACTTTGAAACAGTGTACATGCTACAAAAAGGTTGTCTTTTAAACTCTTACTTCTTCAAAATATTCTATAGATAGACAATATTTTCAACATTTATAGAGTACATTGTATTGTGAACTCCCAAAAAGCAAAAGTAGCAACTTGAAGAATACATTCTTAAACAAGATGCTTACGACTTGGGAAACAATCCAATCCATTCAGGGATAATGTTATAATCTATGTATGGAGTTGCTTCAGGTAACAAAGCTTTTTTTATGTTATTGTGGTTTGTTTCTCAGGGAAAGTGTGCATTTCCTACAAAAAATGATGGCAAAGTTTTCTCAATTAATGAAGATTATTAGTTGTGTTTTAAATGAGATTGACTGAACTTGTTTCTATAATCAATGTTAAGTTTTAAAGCTATGATTTCTATAATGGTTGTATTAAATTATTTTTGTAAAATTTTTGACCCATCCATGGTAGTCATTTGCGAAACATGATAGTGATAAATTTTGTTTTATAAAAGATAAAATTATCAGAGTTAAAGGCAACTAAGGAGTGAATAAATAATCAAATATTATAAGTTATGTAACCATGTTTTTAAATTGTGATGCTGAAAAGGTATATTTGTTAAGTTCTACCAAATGTTGACTACTAGCACAACAAAATTTATTGAGAAGCATTATGTTCCAGTTTATTCCACTGAAAATGAGATTTTGTTACTACTGATTATATTTTATATATTTATTTCCTTGACATACTTTCACTTATTTCAAAGCATCTCTCAGTGAGGAGATGGTGGTGATATAAAAGAATTGTTGAAATGGCAATGTTAACCATTAATAAGTAATGGTTATGTCATCACAGCATTTGAATGTTGACTCAAGAGTGTTGGGAACTTTTTTTATGACCCAGTCTCTATCTTCCAAGTCCCCTTAAGCCGTATGTTTCCTGTGAAATTTTATGAACATATATCCTGAAAACTCTTGAAATGTTGAATATTTGAAAAATGAAGTTAAAATAAAGTCACAAAGTGGCACACATTATTTTGTGTTTCATTTGTCTTTTTATTTTCCACTTGGAAAGACATTTGCTCAGTAAAATAAATGGAATAATGTTTTTAAAAATAGAGTTATGATATCAAAATCATACACATAATATCATTCACCTTTGAATCAGTGAGAACTGCCTCTAGTAGCAGTACATTTTTACTGTGGAAAAGTTACTGTCATATAAAGATTTCAGATACTGGATGAGGAAAACATGCCATAATAGAAATCCAGTTTTTCAACATTTTATTGAGACCTTACCAATGCATAATGTTATCATATACAAACATTGATATGTGAGCCTATAAGGAAGCCATTAACCAAAAAAATCATTCAGCTTGGGTGAAGTTATGGGTGTATCATCAGGAATCAAACACAAACCCTCCGGACTGGTGCAGAAAAGTTATATATGGACAAACACAAAGGAAGGAAATTTCCATAAAAATTATGACACCTTCTCAATTTTAACTTTAACTTGCCAGGCGAGTGTTCTAACACTGAGCTAATGAGCCAAGTGCATGTTTCAATACTTACTGATTTTGGCAGTAATGATGGCAGATTCTCACCTGTACTGCTCCAACACATTCAGGAGAGGGTTTGGAACGAAAAAGACGGAATGTAACAGCTCATTCCCACCAGAGAACACACACAAAATTAAACACAGGCACACATACGGACAACACCAGAAACTGGAAGATAAATTCATATGGCGACTCACATCAAATATTCAAATCATACAGATGCACAAGGCAATTCAAAACACATTTGGTGTAGGGTAGAGGAAAACAGTTTTAGGAAACCTATGAGTCGTATTCATCAAGTAAAAGCCATTTTCTTATACTTAAAAATTTGGTGGTCAGAATAAGGTTGAACACATGCACATCTATTGATTGCTTCCAAAGCCATTGAAGTTATTTTTTTGATTCAGTCAATAGTCTGTAGGTGAATTCAGATAACAATATTTGTAAAAATTATTGCTCCTTCCAGTTGTGAAGTGCACACTGCTTCAATTTTTGTGCGCCAAAGGATCATCAACTGCCCAAATTCATCAAGAGTTGTGCCTAGTTTATGGGCAAATAATGAGTAAAGGAAAGCTTAGACAATGGTGTTGAAACTTAAAAAATGACTCCATAAATGTGCATGATGAAGAGCAGAGTGGCAGGTCAAGTATCCAGACTGATGAAATCATCCAACAATTGGACCAAGAACATTGATGTGATTGATGATTAGTGCTCTAGCTGATAAATTGACCTTTTTGACTATTTTGTCTTCTTCCACTTGAAACTGGCTTATTAGACAGCCTTTGAAGACTACAAGGAACTTGAGATTACCATTGTCAACTGGTTCAATTCTCAGTTGGTGAAATTCTATGCTGAAGGATTGAAGAATCTGGTTGAGGGTAATGGAAAATGCTTGGAAGTGAATGGCATTATGCTCAAAAGTGAAGTACATTTGTAGGAAACTAAAATGGCTGATACGATCTTTTCCTAGGGAAAATATATTTCTTGATGACCAAACAGATGTAACTTAAAAAATAACCTTGGTATATGGATGACCAAATAAGACAAGTAAATATCCATTTAAAAATATGACATCTGGAATCCAAACTCAAGACATTCCAATTACATATTCCATCTGAATGAATAACCACTATCACTCCAAAAATTTTGGATCCAAACTTGGGATAATTCACAAATATATTCCATTCCAATGAACAACCACTGTTACTCAACTGCATCTACCACCTTCGCCAACTCTCCTATCCCAAAACACACTGCCCTCTATCTTTCCAGGGAATTGGGATGGTGCGGTGGCTAATGTACTGGTTTCCCACCCAGAGGGCCCAGGTTCGAATCCTGGTAGTGGCAGATATTTTTCAGTGGTATCTCGATCCCTACTAGAGGTGCTTTGTGGAGGGCACTATGAGTTAGTACACCATCCATCAGATGGGACATTAAGCTGCAGGCTTCTTGGTGTCTTTCAATAAGAGTTGGCTAATGCCAATGCTGGGTTTCTCTCCACCTATCATTATTTCCTGTCCATCCGTAAGGGCGCCAATGACCTCATCTGTCAGTTGTCCCCCCTAAAACTACTACTCCCATCTTTCAACAGTTGCTTTCACATCAAAATACTGGAAATCCTCTTCTGCTAGCAGTATTCAGGCAAGAACTTTAGATATGGGTAAAGAAAGCCTTACTTGTTCCAGGTATTAATGTGATTGATTGATACCCCTCCAATCTCTCTGATCACACTACTTCACCCCATCTGCCTTTCCAATTGCTTTCCCCCTACTCCCAGACCTCCTCACTCACCTCCCACTCTCTTTGTTTTTCCCCTCATTGCCTCACTCTCACCCTTCCCTCCATTCAACCCTTCATTCTCCAGTTCTGCTATTTCTTTCCGGCTCCCTTTGACCCCCATCCAGAGAGCAGTCCCAAATAGGCATCACTTCTCTCCATCTGCTGAAGGCAACCATGTTAGCCATAATTTAAATGGACTCATGTGAAAGTTCTTTTACTGTGTTTCTATGTATAAACATTTTCTCCTATTACATATGGATATAGATATACAGCAAAGGAATAGAAACACTCATTAAAAAAAGAGTTGCTGCTATTATTTGCGTGGGCTCTTCAATCCTCCACCTTCCCCACTAATTTTGTGTTCATCTGGTATGTGTGTCTATCCCTTTTCTTTATATCTATATGTTCATTAATATACTTTTGCAGTGTGGCAGGTTTTCATAATTGCATTTGTACAAGTGTGATCATACATTTTTTATTCACATAATTTATTGAGCAAAAATTGAAGATCATGCTATATTGTTTTCTTAAAGTGTAATTTATTTGTGGTACAAGTTTCATTGATTTGACTCCAGTGTTTCATCAGTGGCAGCCATTGCAAGTTGAAACATGCTCTGTTTGCACACATGCTACTGCAATAAAATTTTCTTTCACCTAAACAAATCATCAGCTGAGGCCTATGGCTTGAAGTTTATTGAGAGTCTGCTCTTTACATCACAATTAAAAGATGTTTGAAGAGGGTAAAAAAGTACAAGGTGGGAGCAATGTCAAAGGAAGGTGAACCTGGAGCTCCAGTAACTGTTCTTCTAGAAGAACAAGTAAATTAACACTTCTGCTGTCATCGTGAGAGAATATCATCTAGTAGCTCTATCAGAAATATAGTATTACATATTTATTTGGAAGCCAATCACAAATTGTCAATAGAGAAATTACTCATGAGACATTTGTGGATCGTGAGTTCTGAGTGCTCATGTCTGAATGACAGGACATTGCCATGAATGTTTGTTAACGTACAGTTAAAGTTGATGGTACGAGAATGGGAGTTTCTTTTGAATGTATTCACTCCAGATAAAATATGATGGTCATTTTGATCCAAAGAGCAAAGCTCTGTGTGATAATCTCTGTCATCATAACATCAAAAAGACTAAAGCAGTGGCTTCTGCTAAGAAATTTATGGCTGTATCATTTTTCAATATTTATGGAATCAGCATGCCATATAAGCTTACTTAACTGTAAATGGTTCATAATATAGGGATGTCCTGAAAATTATCCAAATCCATATCAATCACTAAAGGTCACATTTAAAAGCAAAAGGCTGGCTGTTAAACCATGAAAATGCACATTTACATATTGCAAATGTTTTAGCTGAATATCTCATGAAAAAGTTGTTTTCCTCATCCTCCCCATAGTCCATACCTATCCCCATTAACATTTTTCTGTTCTCCAATTTGAGGTCATACCTTGGTTAAAAGTGTATTTCATCATCAAAAGCAGACGAAGGAGAACTCAACAAGTTTCAACTTGCAATGACCAGTGCTGATGGCATGCTGGAGTCCAATCAATCAAACTTGTACCACAAACATGAGTACATATTTTGCTCACAATATAGGAATTAGGAACAGACTGTTCCTAATTCCTCTTGAGAAAGGTGGTTGCACCACCGAAAATTCGAGAACCAGTGAGTCCCTCTTTTATATGTTTTAGTTTCTGTGTTTGTGTTGACTATTTAGTGAATTTACATTATTGTGCACGTTCGTGGGTTTTTCAAGAAAGTGACTTTATATATATATATATATATATATATATATATATATATATATATGCGGGTCGCGGTGGTCTAGTAGGTAGAGCGTTGGACTACTGACCGGAGTGTCCCGGGTTCGATTCCCGGGCAAGGCACTCTGGGCACCTGCAGCTCCACCCAAGCTAGTTGATTTTTCGGGTACCAGGTCTTCCTAGGACACCATAACCGGCACAAGGAAAGGACCTGGCCCCCCTACCCTGATGTGTGATTATTCACACGCCGTGCATGGGTGAGCTACCATCACCTACTAAACCGATCTTCGGGTTGATTACTGTGTTATATATATATATATATATATATATATATATATATATATATATATATATATATATATATATATATATATATATATATATATGTATATATATATACGAATTAGATGGTTCCTCCTCAAGTAGTAGTCCAGTGTCTCCTTCATTTACAGACAAGATATATTTTATTCCAGGCTTTTCACTTCTTATATCTGGTTTTGAACAAAAGAAAGTAGTATGTACTAATTTTTGAGTCTGTGTCTTCCCATGCCTTGAACTGGATAAAAATTGAAATGAGCTCCTTCATTTTGCAAACTTGTAGCGTCAAACTATTGTGTCTTTGATAAAGTCCAATTATGGGGCAAAAATGATGAGTTTCCTGTAGAAAAATCTCTTTTTCTCCAGCAATTTATATATTTTCTAAATCACTTTGCCTTCCATTAGTAAATAACCTCTCATATTGGATTGTGGAACTTGATTAAAAGGTTTCCTAATTATATTCTTCGTATTATTTTGTTATTTGATATACCTTTTGCTTAAAAACATTATCATTTATTTGTTTTGGATCCATAAAATTCCTTTCTTTGGGAACATATTTTATCTTCTATCCTCAGATGCATGGAGTTGTGGTAGACCAGTGGATAGCGCGTTGGAATACTGACCGAAAAGACCGGGTTCAATTCCCGGGAATTTTTCTATGTACCCTCAGATTCGCCAAAGCTTCTGATCTGTGGGGTGCCATATCATCCAGGGAAATTATAAGCGGCACAGATAAAGGAACTGAATCCCAAACTTTGATGTGTCAATTTCACTGGTCGTTGGGGTTAGTTCTGTGTGAGCTCTACCTACGCCAATTAAACCAGCCATCACGATTGTTTAAGATGTTGCTTTCGCAACGTTGTTTCTATTCGGAAGGGCCCGAGTCTCTCTTTTCCTCACCCTGCTCCGTTGCACTACTCTCTAGCTGCCATCAACTGGAAACAATGGAAGTAGGTGCAAAGGGAGACCTTGGTTAAGAGTATTATCTATTCTGCATTAGATCGGCAGGCGCTAGTACGTATTCATTAGCTTGCTAACACGAATAGAGTGTACCATTCGAAATTTCAAGATAATTTAAACTTAATAATCTTGATTATTTCGTGCTCAGTGCTGCCAAAAGTACAAACTTCCACAGAGAGAATAATTTCACAAATATGTATTTGAAATAATGGGTAGTTTTACTACACGAAGGTTTTTGTTTAAAAAAAACTTCCATATTACTTTGAATGCTTTGAGAGAGATGCGAATGAATTGCATGCTCAGGTTTATGTTATCGAAGAACTAATATTCTTGCTAACGGTATGTGAAGCACGGACTCTCTCCCTCTCTCTACTAAGTTTTTTTTTTATTGAAAGAGTAAATGCTAATTTCATTGCAGTCCTCATCATGATAACCTCAAACATCCTTATAAACTGTGGCGTTGGCTACAGTGTAGGTTCATATGTATTTGCTTGTTTTCTTGCTAACTTAACGGTCATTCCAAATCGGGCATTTAAAACGTGCGGGAATAGTAAGCTTTTCAAAACATTGATGTCAATTATTGCCTCAATAATTGTCATGTATATTCGCGTATTCTACTTTGTTTAATTGGTTCATTAGTTCATTGTTTACAAATCAATTAAAGGTCCTGATAGTTAAAGATGTAGTCAATGTATTCCGCATTGCGAAGTCATGGGCAACAGCGACTCGAAAACCGTAAAGAAAATAATATCACCATTATATAATTATTCAGACCCTAAGACTAGACCAGACACTGGGCCAAATCGTGAGCGCAACAACTACGAGTGTGTTAAATTAGCGACTCCTTACGTTTTTTCACGGAAAGGGTAAATTGAACGATAGTATATGTAGTGGCTTATAATGTTGTGGGGACTAATAAATCATTTGAAACAAGTTTCATTCTTTTACGTTCTGCGTTTTAGATCAATGTTCACGGACGAAGATGGGGATCTGGCTCATGAATTTTATGTGGAAGAGCCTCCGAATAAGAAGGGGACTAAAACAACGATGAGGAGGGTTTATGCCAACCTCACACCTGAAGTAAGAGATGGAATGTTATAGTAGCAGCTCGCAATTTTTAAAAGTGTTTTGTGAAAGTTGTGCTTGTTATTATTGCAATTCTATCCTGGTTATTTCTGTTTAACTATTTTTTGCGTAAGTTATTACTTCTGTCGTATGCTCCCATTTTCGCTGTTCTTCCGTAGTGTTTTTATTCCATCCCATTCTGCTCCAAACTTTCGTTATTATTTGGTAAGGAGTAAACTTATTAACCAAAAAATAGCGCAGCACTTCAGAAATAATTCCCCTTCCGTTATGAGACATGGCACGAAGAATTTTCTATGTGGCATGTTTTTTCATGGTTTTGTGATGTTTTTCTTGAGTAATATATTTCAATGAATTAAAAATTATATTCTCACTTTCTGTGTATTGTACAATACCGTCTGGTGCATGCTTTCCTTGAGTAAATCTAAAATGGTCACTAAGAAATAACCCCCTTCATATGTGTCACATACCTTCATCTTCGAAAAAGTCACCAGTACCGTAGCCATCAAGCTCATTTCTGATGACAAGCCGTTGTCTTTTTTATTGTTGTCTGTAAAATATACACTGGGAAATTTCAGGTGGTGATTAAATTAAAATTCGTGTTATAAATCAACTTGTGCAATTTGTCTATTTTCCTAATTACTTCTGTTTGATGGTATGTCCACTCGTTATATATTGATACATCAGTGCTCAATTTAATCTCATTCGCTTTCACAATGCCTTTTTCTCATGGTATTGCTGTGTCTGTTTTTCTTCCCTCTTTATTACACCATCTTTCTACTGGTTCACGCTTGTGAATGATGCGTTATAATTGCACTCAATACCATTTCTCACTTTAAAAAACCTTAACACAGTAAGTAACCCGAAGTTTGGTTTGGTAGGTGATGATAGAGTAGAGTTCAACTAGTACTAAGCCCGGCAGCATGTAAAATTCACACATCAGGGTAGGGGGGCCTGTTCCTTTCCCTGTATTTCTCACTTATGTAGACATATTTAAAAGCTCTCTGTAAAGAGTGTTCATCGTTTAAAAATTTCAAATGTGCATACTGTGTAATTTAGGAAAGTAGCAAGCTGCATAATTTACTCATATTATGTACTTAATGTATACTGATTGAAAGGCCTTGTAAACTGGTCAGTAGCTTTGAGAAATGATGCTCTGATCATAGCTTGAACGGGATTGAAAGTGGATTATAAATATTGAATTGCTTATTATTTCGTTAAAATTGAGATAATTTCACAAAACTATTTCCATATGATTGATAGTAGACACTTGTCACCAGTGTTTGGTGTGGCCCAAAAGAACCACTTTGAAACTTCACATGACAAATTCACCTTTCACCGAGCTCTATCATACAATCATTATAAACAGTTTTGCCATGCCCTAGGCAATTAGTCTCAATAAATGCTCATATTCAATCGTTCTTGTAGAAATTTCAACCTTAGAGGTTGCACATATAATGCTGTAGACTATTTACCGAGTCAAAAAACAGAACTAAGGATTCTAATGAAGAATTAAATTTGAAGCAAGGATACGTTAGGCAAATGAAGACAGAAAGCTAGAGCTCTGTACCATATGTATAATTGAAAACTGTATAAATGTAAACAAATTAGAATTTCCAATTTAATTCTTTATAAAAATTATCCATTGGAAAGAGAAGCAGTATCATTCCAAATAGCCTGGAGCAACTTTCACATGCAAGTTATACTACTTTTATGTATGTATCAGGTATGAAATGGTCTTTTAGCAGACGAGGTGCCAAAACTCACAATCAATAAGCCTTTTGTGGGCTACTTTTTGAAAATTGTGCAATAGAATATTCATACTAATTACTTCCGAATGAAAACATACCAGTTCAACAAAATTACTTCAATTATATTTCTTCTGAATCAAAACTCTAATATTTCTCAAAAGTTATGTACAACTTCCATTATCAAAAAAACAGTGAAAAACTAACAGATAAGGGTTAGAGGGGAGAAACAGAATATTGAATGTTTTTTAACCACCATGGTGCACAATAACAACTAATGTGTTGTACAAAACATTGTCTGCATTTTGGCAGATATGAGCAGGTTGCACCTCTATATAACACTGCAAGTATGGCATCCACAATTACTCCTGGTACAACAATTAAAATTTTTCAGTAATAATCTTTAAGCGGGTCGCGGTGGTCTAGTGGGTAGAGCATTGGACTACTGACCGGAGGGTCCCGGGTTCGATTCCCGGGCAAGGCAGTTTGGGCACCTGTAGCTCCACCCTAGCTAGTTGATTTTTCGGGTACCAGATATTCCTGGGAAACCATAACCAGCACAGGGAAAGGAACTGGCCCCCCTACCCTGATGTGTGAATATTCACACGCCGTTGGGCTTGGTACATGGGTGAGCTCTACCATCACATACTAAACCGACCTTCAGGTTGATTACTGTGTTAATGGTTTTTTTTAATCTTTAAGCAAAGTTAAGGATGAGGGTAAAAAAGAAACTTTACACTTGAACAATAAAGATTTAATATTTCACAACCATGGTTTTGATCACCTGATGATGATATGCAGCATCGAAACCATGGTCGTGAAATATTAAATCTGTATTGTGGAAATATAAAAATTCTTTTGTACTCTCATCATGAAGGAATTCCACAAAGTAAAACCTGAAAATGTTAGGTTTATCAAAGTTGAGGAGTTGCTCCAAGGGTTTTTTTAATGAATAACTACAGCATTGACAACACTAACCTCTGTGGAAAGTTTTTCTGCAGCATTTCTTGTTCATAAAATTTACAGTGGTAATTAAAATAGAGTGCATTTTTTTGGTCACTATGGAATGTTTCTTATGGTATTTTATGCAGGATGTTCATGAAAACACAACCTAATTATGGCATCAAAACAAGCACAGTCTCTATCGGCCATCAGTAGAGTCTACAGTAGCCCTAAATATGTCACAAGATTGGTACATATTTTGTCTAGGTATTGCAAGTAGTAATTGACTGTGTACATTTTTCTCCATTGCATTTCCTTTCATTTGAAAGAGCAGGTGGCTGAAAAGTGTGAACACGACTTGTTTTATGCAAAAGGGATCGGAGGAAACGCCCCTTCCATGGACTACAACCATGACGCGGTGGAAGGGCTTGTACATTCTAATCACCCCTAGAATTGTGCCAGTGGGAGCAATGATAATTGCTTCTGATAGGGTCACCTATATCAGATAGGTCGAAGGTTAGGAACTAGATGAAAGGTGGTCAATGCAGCATCTGTTCCTCAGGCAGCTGAAAAGGGGTCTGACCCCAGTGGGGCGGCCTTTGAGTGATGGTGTCACATTAAAAACAATACTGAGGAAGGCTTAGGGACACCACCTTAATTATTATTCCCAAGTTTCTATGATGGCCAGTATAGAGAATATCAGTCCTGATAGCTACAGGATTCAGCCCAATCGGCCGTGTCTGGTGCCTGGCAGCGGGTGAGTCAAGAGTCCCATGGTCGTCATCTCACAAAGACCTTGCAAAACAAAACCTTCCACAGCTGCGCAGAAGATGCAGAAGAAGACCGAAATAGTTAGAACAATGAATTGGAATGTTGGGACAATGTTGAAATTAGAATTTCAAAACAATGTTGGAAAATTAGAAAATAAAAAACAAGAAATGGGAAGAGGAAATACATATATTTTAGGTTTATGCAAGGGGAGAAGGAAGGATAGTGGGGATTACTGGAGTGATAATTATACAATAATATACAGCAGAGGGGATGAGAGCCAACAAGGAGTTGCCTTAACATTGAATAAAAAGGAAGGAAGAAGCATAGTCAACATAGAGCAAGCAACGGATAGAATATTTCTAGTAGAGAAAAAGCAGAATGGACGAACTTCATCATTGTTCAGATCATGCCACCAAGCAATAATAAGGGAAAATAAGTCGATAGGGACATGATCAGTTAGAGGACATAATTGCATGTGGTCCTGCAGGGAAAAATTTGATAGTGATGGGGGATAGGAATGCCACAGTAGGCAAAAGAAGAGGTGGGGGAGTACAGTTTAGATGCGAGGACTGACTGTGGGTTGAAAGCAATTGAATTCTGCAAGAGATAGAGGTTAACCATCATCAACATTTTGTTTAGACAACAAAAGACATAGGTGTACATGGAATGTACCAGGTAACTCAGAAAGGTATCAGTTAGATTATGTTATAGTTAGGCACAGAGTTAGAAAAAGCATGGTTAATTTTGTGGATTCAGACTCCGATCACGATTTTTTAGTGCTAATGAAATATAGCATGCTGTAGAGAAAATCATGAATGAGGAAAAAAGTGAAGTACTATTGAGGAAAAATGGGAATATATCCAAAAGGCGAAATCAGAAGCCACAAAAAACTATAGGAACTGTTTATAGGAAAAGGACAAGAAAACCATGGATCAGGGATGAAATGATTGGAAAGGTAGATGAGAGTGGGAAATAGAGGAATGTAAACTTGGAGTTAGGAAGAAGGAAGTACAAAGAGTTAACTGATAATTTGAGGCAAGTAACAAATGAAGCAAATGAAGCGTAGTTGAAGATGCAGTCCTAGGATATGGAAAGTTTTCCGAGGAAGGGTGAAATTGGTGTGCTAGACCAGAAGGTTAAAACACTATCTGGAAGTAAGAAGGAAAGATCTGTGCTAACAGTTGGACGTAAATCAGGTAAGGTAATATTTGAAATGGAACATATCCAAGAAAAAAGAGGCAATATGTGGAAGAAGTATGGGGCATAGAGAGAGAATAGACATAGAGAGAGAATATGACATAGAGAAAGATAGCTTAGGTTTTGGCATACTCGACGATGAGATAGAAAAGCCATTTAGGGAGATGAAATTATATGAGTCTGAAGGGGTAGACAACATTCCTGCAGAACTACTAAAATTTTTAGGAAAATGCGGGAGGAATTGTCTATGTAGACTGATTCGTAGCATCTTTGTGGAAGGAATCTGGCCAAAATATTTTGTGAGATCTGTGTTAGTACCTATTCTGAAATAGGTAAAGGCTACATCATGCAAGGACTACAGAAGAGTAAGTTTGATTTCCCACGCAGCTAAAGTTGTTCTCAGGATCATCAACAAAAAGATTGAGAGTAGGGAAAATGATTACTTAGGGGATGATCAGTTTGGGTTTAGGAAGGGGAGAGGTATGCATGATGACATTGCAGTAATGAGATCAGTAATCAAGAGTAATATAGAATACAATCAGGACATATTTGCCTGTTTCATATATTTCAAAAAGGGGTTTGATAGGGCGAATTGGGAAAAATTCTTGAGTATATTACAGAAAATAGGAATAGATTGCAGTAACAGAAGCCTGATCCGTGACATGTACATGTCTCAGACTGCTCAGGTGTGAGTGGGGGGTGGAGAGTCCAGATTGACAGTGTTAGGAAGAGATATGTGGAGGAAATGGTTAAGGATTCATTGGAAGAACTGCAGGTAGGAATGAAATTGGCGGAGAATTGGTAACATCTATTAGGTTTACTGATGACTAAGCGCCTTTTGATAGTCAGCCAAGGGTCAGAGGAATGCTGATTGAATTGGAAAATCAGTGCGATATGCAATAAGAAATACCCAGGGATGAAGAGAGACCTAATGTAGAGTAGGTTGCTGGATTGGATTTTGTTTGGAGTTAAAAAATATTTATTTGATAGTTGTTGTAAGAAAAATATATATGATATATACATATACATACATTATATATATATATGTGTGTGTGTGTGTGTATATATATATATATATATATATATATATATATATATATATATATATATATATGTATACACACACACACCATAGCACTCAGATATATAAATAAAAACCATAAACACAGTAATCAACCCAAAGGTCGGTGTAGTAGGTGATGGTAGAGCTTACCCATGTACTAGGCCCGACGGCGTGTGAATATTCACACATCAGGGTAGGGGGGCCAGTTCCTTTCCCTGTGCCGGTTATGGTTTCCCAGGAAGATCTGGTACCCAAAAAATCAACTAGCTTGGTTGGAGCTGCAGGTGCCCAGAGTGCCTTACCCCGGAATATATATATATATATACACTCAAATATTTATTTGATAGTTGTGTCCATCCAAAAACCTACCTTAACCGGTAGATTACCTAAAAAAAAGATATGCAGTGAGAATCATTATAAATAAAACAAACTTTATGAGATTTTCTTGAAAGTCAAAGGTTAAGCTTGACATTAAAATAGGAGGGCAACTATTAAAGTAGGTAGAACAGGTTACATATCTCATAATGTTTTGGACAAAAATGTTTAAAGTACTAGGGACTTGAGGAGAAGCATTGCAATAGGCAAAGAAGCTTTCTCAAGGAGGAGGGAATTCATGGCAGGGATGTTGAGTAAGGATGTTAACAAAAGGCTCGTAAAAACGTAGATATGGAGCATAGTTATGCACAGCAGGAAACATGGTCAATGAAGCAGGATGATAAACATTGATTGGAGGCTTTTGAAATGTGGGTGTTAAGAAGGATGGAGAAGATGAAATGGTCCAAAAGAAAAACAAATACAGCTGGGTATGGTGGGTGAGTAGAGGGGAATGTTGGGGGAAATCATAAGTAGGCAAGAAAAATTTATGAAGGGCATATTGATTGGCATTGATATGTTGAAGACTGTTATAGAGGGAAGAATGTTAGGCAAACGAGGAAATGGCAGGAACAGGAAGGTGATATTGGACAAAACAAAGAAAGGGATGAAATACATGGCAATGAAGAGTGACTTGTTGTCGAGTTAGCTGTTGGAATGTGTTTTGATAGAAGAGAGAAAATATTTATTCGACAGTTGTGCCCACAAAAAAATAACCTTCACTAGTAGATAACTTGATAAAAATAAGGATGTAATTTTCACTTGTGTTTTGTGACATTCTGGAAGGCAAGCCTTACCAAGGGGTAAAACTGTCAAAATGTGAAGAATATATTTCTCCAAGAGGAAAAAATCTCCAGAATAAGTGTTCAGCTAATTATATTCATTTAATTAAATCATTGCGGCTTTTCATGTGACATTTCAGTGAATGAAATTCAAATGTCATATAACCAATCAATTGACATTTTCTTTTTTAGGTAGTGTGTTAATTCTATTGCTCTTTCCAGGGTGAAGTGGCCTATCAGTTCCCCAGACTTCATGTTGATTTTCCTGTCATTTTACACCAGTCTTGACCATCTTGCTTCCATGGGGCCATAATTGTAATGTTATCATGTGAATTTAACTTCCCATGCTATGTTAATTGAACACTATGTTTTTTTATGGTATTACAGGGGTAAGTACAGCTTTGTGGTTTGAAAAGAACCTAGGAAGTTGATTTCTGAAATCAGTGATATATGCCTTTAAAAAAAGGAAGTAGTTTTATAATGTGTTCACATTATTTCAATATTTGGTTTTCTATATTGGGAGAAAGTAGCATTTTGCAAACTTTTAAGTTGAAAAGCATTTTATTTGTTTTTCATATTTTATTAGTTTGTTTTTCTGTGATCGAAGAGGATACATGTTGTGTGAAGGCATATGTTTTGAGTGACAATAATGCACTTAACGTAAATTACCTGGGGTGATAAAATTTTCTTACCAATAATTATTAAGGATGACATCATTTTTCTTGTAGCTTGTTAATAATTCATAAGAAAAATATAGTAGATGTTTTCAAGGTGGCGTTATTGATGTGTGTCCAAATATTTGTTTCCATTTTTGGCTTGTGCATTGCGAGTACTGACCATTACTTTACTGCTTCAAAAGTGACCTTTCCTATTTTACAAACCCTTGAACATATATTAGTGTGCCTAAAATTCCTGAACTGGGACAGAAATGAGCTGAATTGTGATTATAATAATTTCACGAGGATTCTTTGTCACTTTTTGTTGATGAGAGATTGTTAAAATAAAATGGATGCGTGAGTGAATGAGAAGTTTGGTAAAATACATTTTGTTAAGTTTCGGTTGTTATTATAAGTGTGAATTGCCAAAGTGATGAATAAGTGGTTGTTTGTTTACATTTCAATAATCGGTTGAACTTTCACTTCAGTTAATCATAATGATTAATACTTATTGTTGTAGATGTGTGTAGGAGTTAATACTTATTTGTAATGAATGATGATATGCTCATCAATATAGGTATTGACTTTTTGTCATTTGTATATCATATATTTGTGGTTTGACGATGGTTTTGGTAGATATTTCCTTTCGGATAGTATTGTTGTTTATGTATCATTATGATTAGGTAAAATTTTTAATGCTGTTCCTGGAAATTTTAGGAGTGATGATTCTAATGGTTACAGGTTTTTGATGTTTTGTAAGGCTCAATGGCACAGATTAAATCTTTAGTTTTATGAATTTGTGTTGAAAAGAAGAATGACATTGAAAGATGGATTTGGGTCATGATTAATTTCGTACATAATGAAAACCACTTTTAACTATGTCTGGAGGATATCTAAACATTCATAGTTCAAATTTAAGTGAGAAATTAAGTCTGCTGTACTTGTCATTGAATACAATTAGTGTGAGGCCTTGGGCTTAAAGTAAAATGATATTATGGCTGAAGAAGCCAGAGCAAAATGTATTTGATAACATATGGTGGTGATGAATGTTGTGATATCATCGCTTGGTTTTTCAGGTAATATGAGCCTGTATGTCACAAACAGCAAAAAGAACATAATGTTTCACAAGATATAAATATGCATATGCAGGTATTGAATAAGTTTCACTTTATGAAGGGGAAACTTTTGCACTCAAACATCCTACTTAGCTATATAAGATGAGGCTGGCAGTGGTTTAAGGAGGCAAACTGCAGTTTTTCTTGTAAAGTTATATTGTGAATTACAATGTTATGCAAAGCAATGAATATAATGTACTGCACTCGCTTGTGGGAGTGACATTTTTCTCTTAAAAATGTCTGTGTAATTCTTGGTTATATTTTATTTAAACTATCCCTGTGTGTTGAGGAAAGTGTAAGAGATGTTGATGTTGAAAACTCCTGGTACCATATCAGATATGAAATTTTTTATACCTCATGTGCCATTGAATATTTATCTGCTTTTTCAGTCATTCACAAAATAAAGAAACAGCTTCCTTTAGAGAGCATTTACATTTTTATGGGGTATGGCTGAAAAGTGACTCTTAACTTTCCTATTAGTTGAACTTGTAAGTTTTGCTACAGTTTATAATTTTGTCGATTCGTCCTTAATGTTTTTCTGCAGAGACCTGGGTGATTTCCAATCTTTTCAGATCACTAATGTTTTAAATATGGAATGTTCCCATATTTAATTGATGTCATTCATTTGGGTTCATCTTTACCATGGGATATTAATTCATCCTAATTTATTAAAGGTTATGATTTGGAAGTGTTACCTCGTATATCAATCGAATAAATAAAAGAAAATAACTTATTTTCCATAGTTTTTGTCTTTTATTTCAGTAAACTACGCATATAACATGTAAAACAATATTTTACATTTTTATCTTGCAAAACAGTTCAAGTTATTCATAAGTAACATTAATATAGAATAATAATAGGATAAAAAGATGAACACCGAGGCTTTCCCAAATGGTGCACAGATAAAAAACATGTAATTTAATCACAAAGATGGGTTTGTAGGACAAAAATTTCCATTACATATTTTCTCTTTTATTTTTTCCCAGGAGGGCCGGAGACCCTCTCTTCCTCGGTTTTCTCCGTCGCATCGCCCATAAGCGGCTGTCACACGGAAACAATAGGGACGGACGCAAATAAGGACGTCGTTAAAAAACATTCAAAATGTGCGGACGACGGACAGGCGAAGGAAAATTTGGTTTGCACGCTAACACGTCCATTCGGAACGTGGAGGTAGTTTTTACTTAAAAATCTGGAATATTTGTTACGCTGTACTGCCACTAGTGCAGATTTCCATAAAGGGAATAATATTCCTAAAATGGTGGAAAATCGTGGGCACTGTAGTTTTAATGCACGAAATTCTTGTTTCAGAAAAACCTTACGTTGCATGTGAATGATTTGAGAGAAATGCGAATGAATTTGATGTTACTCTCTCCTATGCTAAGTCGTTAAATAAGGGCCGAAAAAACTCTTATTGGAGTTTGATTACTGACCGCATTTTGGGGACTTCTGACATCCTAAAATATGGTGATGTTGGCCATGGTGTATCTTCATACGTATATGTTTTCTTGCCAACTTCACGGATGTTCCAATTTGTATTTTGTGTGAAACATGCGGAGTGAGTGCACCTTCTAAACATTGAGTTTAGGTAGTTTTCTAAGCTGTCATATTTTTGAAATTTTTTTAGGTTCGTGTGATTGATTCATAAATGCATTTTGTTATAGTCTATTATAGGTCCTGATTGCTAAAGATGTAGTCATGGGCAACAGCGACTCTAAATCCTCAAAGGATGTAATTTCACCCATTTCTAATTATTCAGAGCCGAAAGCTAGACACGATCTTGAGTCAAATCGTGAGCCCGGTAGCTATGCGTGTGTTAAACCGGCGACTCCTTACGTTTTTTCGCGGAAAGGGTAACTATAACGCACAGTGAATTTGTGGCGAAATGGCGTGCATACTATATTGGGAATGTGTTCGTTGTGGGAGCAAACCATTCAATAAGTTGAATCAATTATCATTTTCCTAAATTCTACATTTTAGATCAATGTTCATGGACGAAGATGGAGATTTGGCTCATGAGTTTTATGTGGAAGAGCCTCCGCAGAAGAAGGGAACTAAAGCAACGATGAGGAGGGTGTACGCAAACCTCACGCCTGAAGTAAGGAATGGAATGTCATCATCACAGTAGCGGCTCGCAATTTTAAAAGTTTCGCTAAATTTGTGTATGTTGTTATTACCATGCTCTCCTGGTAAATTCTTTAAAATGAATTGTTTGCTTATGCTATTTCCTCTGTCCTACTCTCTCACTTTGTTAGCTTTCCGTGGTGTTTTTATTTCGTGTTTTTTTTATCGTTATCAATTCGCAAGTAAAAAGTGAGGGTATTTACCAATAATTAATGTAAGGTTTCTGATTTATTTCCTCTGTCGGTAATTGACCCACGTTTCTCTTGCGCATAGTCGATCATTGAGAAGTGACACCATCATCAAATTCTGAATGGAATAGCAAAGGGTGTATTGAATTTTTAAATTTTTCCTGAAATATTGTTCATTCTATGAAATTATCACGATATGCCCAGTGGTTTACACAGTTGCACCGCACTCGTCACAATTCATGGCTTATTTGAAGCACAACAGTATGCTTGTTATCGTGTGAAGAATGTTCATGAAAACCCGTAATGATTATGTTGAAACAAGCGCAGTCCCTATCCGATTGCTGTAGATTCTAGATTTGCCCTCGTGTAGCAATGTCACAAGATGTTTACATATATGAGGTAGGTGTTGTAAGGAGTAGTTGAATGGTGTACTTTTTTTCTCCATTGCCTTTCCTTTCATTTGAAAGAGGCAGTAGCTGAAATGTTTGAATACGTGCCTTGTTTTCATTGAAAAGGAATGGGAGGGAACTTACGCTTGTGTTTCTTACATTGTTGAAGTCAAGCCTTGCAAGACGATGGCCAGAGACTTTGAATGTGAAGAATATGTTAGTCTCAAGAGGAAAAAATCTACTGGATCAGTATTTGGCTAAATATATTCATTTAATTAAATCATTGCAGCTTTTCATATGACATTTCAGTGAATGGAATTCAAATGTCATATAACCAACAAATTGACATTTTCTTTGTTAGGTAGTGTGTTAATTCTATTGCTCTTTCCAGGGTGAAGTGGCCTATCAGTTCCCCAGACTTCATGTTGATTTTCCTGTCATTTTACACCAGTCTTGACCATCTTGCCTCCGTGGGGCCATAATTGTAATGTTATCATGTGAATTTAACTTCCCATGCTATGTTAATTGAACACTATGTTTTTTTATGGTATTACAGGGGTAAGTACAGCTTTGTGGTTTGAAAAGAACCTAGGAAGTTGATTTCTGAAATCAGTGATATATGCCTTTAAAAAAGGAAGTAGTTTTATAATGTGTTCACATTATTTCAATATTTGGTTTTCTATATTGGGAGAAAGTAGCATTTTGCAAACTTTTAAGTTGGAAAGCATTTTATTTGTTTTTCATATTTTATTAGTTTGTTTTTCTGTGATCAAAGAGGATACATGTTGTGTGAAGGCATATGTTTTGAGTGACAATAATGCACTTAACGTAAATTACCTGGGGTGATAAAATTTTCTTACCGATAATTATTAAGGGTGACATCATTTTTCTTGTAGCTTGTTAATAATTCATAAGAAAAATATAGTAGATGTTTTCAAGGTGGCGTTATTGATGTGTGTCCAAATATTTGTTTCCATTTTTGGCTTGTGCATTACGAGTACTGACCATTACTTTACTGCTTCAAAAGTGACCTTTCCTATTTTACAAACCCTTGAACATATATTAGTGTGCCTAAAATTCCTGAACTGGGACAGAAATGAGCTGAATTGTGATTATAATAATTTCACGAGGATTCTTTGTCACTTTTTGTTGATGAGAGATTGTTAAAATAAAATGGATGCGTGAGTGAATGAGAAGTTTGGTAAAATACATTTTGTTAAGTTTCGGTTGTTATTATAAGTGTGAATTGCCAAAGTGATGAATAAGTGGTTGTTTGTTTACATTTCAATAATCGGTGGAACTTTCACTTCAGTTAATCATAATGATTAATACTTATTGTTGTAGATGTGTGTAGGAGTTAATACTTATTTGTAATGAATGATGATATGCTCATCAATATAGGTATTGACTTTTTGTCATTTGTATATCATATATTTGTGGTTTGACGATGGTTTTGGTAGATATTTCCTTTCGGATAGTATTGTTGTTTATGTATCATTATGATTAGGTAAAATTTTTAATGCTGTTCCTGGAAATTTTAGGAGTGATGATTCTAATGGTTACAGGTTTTTGATGTTTTGTAAGGCTCAATGGCACAGATTAAATCTTTAGTTTTATGAATTTGTGTTGAAAAGAAGAATGACATTGAAAGATGGATTTGGGTCATGATTAATTTCGTACATAATGAAAACCACTTTTAACTATGTCTGGAGGATATCTAAACATTCATAGTTCAAATTTAAGTGAGAAATTAAGTCTGCTGTACTTGTCATTGAATACAATAAGTGTGAGGCCTTGGGCTTAAAGTAAAATGATATTATGGCTTAAGAAGCCAGAGCAAAATGTATTTGATAACATATGGTGGTGATGAATGTTGTGATATCATCGCTTGGTTTTTCAGGTAATATGAGCCTGTATGTCACAAACAGCAAAAAGAAGATAATGTTTCACAAGATATAAATATGCATATGCAGGTATTGAATAAGTTTCACTTTATGAAGGGGAAACTTTTGCACTCAAACATCCTACTTAGCTATATAAGATGAGGCTGGCAGTGGTTTAAGGAGGCAAACTGCAGTTTTTCTTGTAAAGTTATATTGTGAATTACAATGTTATGCAAAGCAATGAATATAATGTACTGCACTCGCTTGTGGGAGTGACATTTTTCTCTTAAAAATGTCTGTGTAATTCTTGGTTATATTTTATTTAAACTATCCCTGTGTGTTGAGGAAAGTGTAAGAGATGTTGATGTTGAAAACTCCTGGTACCATATCAGATATGAAATTTTTTATACCTCATGTGCCATTGAATATTTATCTGCTTTTTCAGTCATTCACAAAATAAAGAAACAGCTTCCTTTAGAGAGCATTTACATTTTTATGGGGTATGGCTGAAAAGTGACTCTTAACTTTCCTATTAGTTGAACTTGTAAGTTTTGCTACAGTTTATAATTTTGTCGATTCGTCCTTCATGTTTTTCTGCAGAGACCTGGGTGATTTATGATCTTTTCAGATCGCTTATGTATTGCATTGGAATTACATTGATATTCTTCACATTCCAATTTTGAAGTGAATAATATTAGGATGTATTTATATTTACTATGGAATCTTTATGGATCCTAATTTATCAATGCTATTTATATGGAACTGTTACTTCCTATAGAAATGGCTTCAATTAAAGAACATAAATTATTTTCCATATATTTGTATTTCATTTGAGTCACATACATATAATGCATGTAAAATGAAATTTTACATGTCAATCCTACAGAAATTCTAAATGAATGATGAGCCTAAGGTATTGATACTCTTCCTGCAAGAAAAATGTTAATTTTATATTTTGTCATTGAAAATATAATGTTATTAATGAAAAGTAAACCTAATATGAAAATTAAGGATTGAGGAAATTTTAGGGTAAAATTAAGCAAGATTCGGGTATGATTTTTTAGAGAAATAAATGAAGCAGTATTCATTGAACTTAATCCACAGTATTTATTTGTTTAGCCTTACTCCAATAACAGCCCTTTTGACCTTTACATCAGACTATTAACAGTGAAAACAATGGAGATGATTACAAATACCCAAGCCCTAGGTGGAGGAATACCCACCAAAGCAGGAATCGAACCCGCGACCCTTGGATTTGCAGATGAGTAGGTTAAACCCTTGGCCACTAAGGTCTGCAAAGTTTATCTGGTTGCCAGAATTTTTCTGAGGGTTAATTTTGAATATGCAGGCACTTGATCCGTAGGCTCTATGTAAATGAAAATTATAAATATCTTGAAAGCACAAAAGGCATAATAGTATAAAATATATGCCTTATTATTAAATTTTGGATTTAATATGACACAAAAATCTTTTTGAAAACTAAATAAATATAGTAAATATTTTCTAAAAATAGAAATGATATTATGTTTCAGTGATAATATGACCATTATCTTCATATATTTTAACCTGTTAGCCATGTGCCTACCCATTGTAAATATTTGTACATTGCATAGTAACTTGTGAATCAAAGATCAACAAAGGGAACAATGTTGCACTTTGAGCAATACAGTCACTATGTGTTTCTTTGTACTAAAGGAGGCAAAAGTAGCATCTGGCTTCTCTGCCCAATATAAAAAATAGATATTTGTTGGTGCAGGAGAAGGATGACCTTGAGGGCAATGAATTGAGCGGTTCCCCCCCTAGACTTCCTCACAATGATTTCTGATAAGTACTTAACGTAACTTCCTATTATTCAATTTGATGTGGATATATACCTAGACAATCAATGAGGGAAAGTCAATCAAATTCAGAAGTTGGATGAATAACGTACCTGTCCATTTCCAAGAATCTCTGACCAGGTAAAGATGATGCTTAAAAGGAGAACATAGGTCGAAGTTTATATAATAGAATAAAAAGTGACGTTTCAGGCGTGATATGGTGGAATATCATGATTAATTAAAATTGGCAATTTTCCACAAAATAAAATTTTTAATACAACCAGTTTCAATGTAACTACATCATCTTCTGGTAACAGTCATTTCTCATTGTCTACTGTATATGCTGAAAATCAAGTAAGGGGAGGGTGGTGGGAAATGGGGGTAAGAGGGAGGGGAGGTGGAAAGCCACGTGGGTGACATATGAGTGGGGGAAGAGAAAAAGGTGCGGGGAGGAGAAGGGTGGGGAAGACAAAACAGTCCGGAGAAAACCTTGTGGCTGGATGGATGGGGTGTCTTGTTGAGGGTGATCCCTCGGTGCGGCGCCATGCTCCTAGGGCCGTGGAGAAAGGGGATGAGATCGGGGTTTACCCCAGTTGTTGACTGGGCGCAAGGTATCAATGTACAAAGAAGTGTGTGAAAAGGGGTAAAGGTTTGGGATCATTGTCTATAATGGTTTTAATGGGGACGGGAGGAAAGCCCTAGCGAGCGTTTAGGGAGGGGTGGAGTAGGGATTTTACTTGTAAATGTCGACAATAGGGTGGGGGGGGTTGGGTGGGAGTTCTACAGCAGCGTTGAACCTTCCCACATCGTCCGTAAAGAAAGAGGGTAGGGACACAAGGCTTTCCGCCTTCTTCGGGAAAACATAGTCAGAGGTTGCACAGGGGGATGGGGGAAATTCCAATGGTTAAGAACAAGGGATTACTGGTCACAATTACGTGGAGGGAAGGTGATAGGGAAGAGGGGGGAGGGTGGAGATAAAAATTGGACTTCATTGATGAGGCCCAAGTCCTTGCGATATAATATTTCCAGCTGTTCCATGGCAATTACCATGGATAACTAGAATATTACTAGTAGAAGTAAAAGTAGAATCAATCAACTTGATCATTGTTCAGGTACACATGCAACCAAGCAATCATAATAAGAAAGAAGCAATCGGAGGACATAATGCCGGTGTTCATGGAGGGAAATGTTTTATAGTGATGGACATGATAGTAGGTGAAGGAAGAGATGGTCTCATGTGGTGGGGACTAGAGTGTAGGAATGTAAGGAATGACTGTGAGGAGAGAGTAATTGAGTTGTGCAGAAGATGGGTTCAGGGTTTAGTTTAGACACCACAAAATGCATGTGTAGGAAAATGTCAGATGACTCAGAAATATATCAGTTGGACTATATTATGTTTAGGAAGAGATATAGGAACATTGTGATCAATTCACAGTTACCTGGAAGTGGGTTCACACTCTAATCATATTTTAGTGATTATGAAGTAGAGTTTTTGATTTTGATTCAAAAGGATAAAGCAGGGAAGGTAGTTTAGAAAACTGTAGAATCATTAACTGGATTGAAAAGGAAGGAGTATCATTAGGCTGTAAAGAAAAATCATGAGTGAGGAAAGGGAGCGGGGTACCATAGAGGAAACATGAGATTACATACATTTATCAAAAAAGGGATTTAAAAAGCCACAAAAGAAATTATAAGATGTGTCAATAGGGAGAGCACAAGAAAAGCACAGATTATGGACTGATTTTGGAGAAGCTAAGAAAGATAGATGAGAGAAGAAAATGGTAATATAGAAATACAAAGTTCGGTTGTACGAAGTATAAATAGTTGTATAATAAATTGAGAAGAGTAGCAAATGGAACTAAAGAAGCATGGCTGAAGATGGAGTGCAAGGATGTGGAAAGTTTACAGAGGAAGGGTGAAATTGTTACCCTAAAAAAAGTTTAAAACACTTACATAAAGCAAGAAGGAAAAATATGAGTTAAAACCCGGATAAAAGTCAGGAAAAATTTTAGTTGATCCAAGAGAAATGGAAGGAATAAATATGGTTATTATTCAGATTATTGGGCAAAGTTTTAATAGATTGCCTCAAAATTCTTCAAAGTTTATACTTTGAGTATTGTCACACTATTTGCCTGTGGCTTTTCCATGCCACGGAAGCCTCCCTGGTAGGTTGATTCTAGAAGTTCCTTTAAGGGTATGCATACAAGCTTTTTGATAGCACTTAGGTACTTTGATCCCATGGTGGTGTCCTTTGAGGGAGGCTTTCATTTTTGATAATAGGAAATAGTCTGCTGGTGCCAATTCAGGACTTAAAGGGGGTTGGTGAATCATTACGATGTCATTGCAGGTCTTCTCAAGCAGACACTCGACTCTGCTCTTGGTCATCTGTCAAGACCTTCAGGACGAATTTAGCACAGATCATTTGCATCCCCAAATTTTCCATGATAATGGTGGGCACTGGCATTTTATCAATGCCAATACAATCTAGATGACACTACTTTTGTGCAAAAGTGTCAACATCTAGAAGATGCAAAGTTACGATCTAGCGCTACCCAAAAACAGGCTAAGGAATGGTTTGAAGTTAATCATTTACAATTAAATACTAACAAAACTCAGCATATTGTGTGCAGTCTTAAATCAAAAATAACTGATATTGAAACTGCTAAAATACTAGGAATTTATATTGATACAAAACTTTATTGGGAGACTCACATCAGTCAGACCTGTAATAAACTTAGTAAAGCTGTTTACATGTTAAGAAAGCTCAACTTTCTCATTTCAAATGAGTATCGTTTAACACTTTACCATGCCTTCTTTCAATGTCATTTGAATTATGGTGTTGAGTTATGGGGTCATTCCCCTCATGTTAAACAAATTTTGCTACTGCAAAAGAGAGCTATTCGCTCTCTTGCTAATATACCACCACGTGATTCCTGCAAACCTTTTTTTATTAGGTATGGAATCATGACTGTATTCTGTTTGTATATCTTTAAGGCTCTGATTCATGTGAAAGTTAATCTAGAAACTTATCAATTAAGATCCAACCTCCATAACTACTCCACAAGAGGTAAATCGAATCTAAATACTACTTATTGTAGATTGTCATCAACATACAACACATTTCACAATATGAACATAAGACTGTATAACTATCTGCCTACTCAGTTGAAATCAGATGGTATCCAGAGTTTCAAGAATAGGGTATATACCTGGTTACTTGCTCACCCACTATACTCATTGGATGAATTCTTTTGTGACAATGTTCATCACATTTAAGAAAGTATGTTTATATGTTAAATAATACTTATATTGACGACATTTAATATGGTTGTACCATTTTTAAAATGAATAAATTATTATTATTATCTACGATCATGTACACACAACCAACAGTCTGAATTCAGCACTTCTCAGACATTTCAAGAAAAAAGTGCTACTGACAGTTTTTATTCAAACCTTGAAAACAGTATTGTGTGGTGAAAAAAATTAGGCTACCAAGTTTAGACATAGATAGAGATCATTATATAGATGAGGATAGCTATGATCTAATCCAGCTTCATAGTAAGATAGAAGGGTCATTAAGGGAATAAAAATCAAATAATTCCATGGGGGTAGACAACATTCCTGCAGAGCTACTTAAAGGTTTAGGGAAAGATGGGAGGAATAGCTACAAAGGACTAATTGTAGCATTTATGACAGGGAAATTTGGCAAGATATTTTGCCAGATAGGTTTTATTTCCCATTCAAAAAAGGGAAAGGTAGCCATATGTGTGGACTAGAGAACAATTAGTTTAATTTTGCACACAGCTAAGTTGCTCTCAGGATCATCTAAAAGAGTATGAAGAGAAGAGAAAATGATTTCTTGGGGTACTATCAGGAAGAAGGAAGGGGAGAAGCATGCATGATGTTGTACTGAGGTCGGAAATTAAGAGGAACATAAAATAAAATCAGGATTTGCCTGTTTCATAGATTACAAGTACGCATATCGTAGGATGAATTGGAAATATCGAATGAATGTTTTTTACGAAAAAGGGGTAGATTGGAGGAATTCAAGACTTATCTGCAACCTGTATATTTCTCAGCGGGCCCAGGTTGGAGTTGGGGACAGATTATATACATGGGAAGTGTTTGGAAGGGTGTAAGATAGGAGTGTAGGAGTGCAGATTTCCATAAAGGGAATAATATTCCTAAAATCGTGGAAAACCGTGGGCACTGTAGTTTTAATGCACGAAATTCTTGTTTCAGAAAAACCTTACGTTGCATGTGAATGATTTGAGAGAAATGCGAATGAATTTGATGTTACTCTCTCCTATGCTAAGTCGTTAAATAAGGGCCGAAAAAACTCTTATTGGAGTTTGATTACTGACCGCATTTTGGGGACTTCTGACATCCTAAAATATGGTGATGTTGGCCATGGTGTATCTTCATACGTATATGTTTTCTTGCCAACTTCACGGATGTTCCAATTTGTATTTTGTGTGAAACATGCGGAGTGAGTGCACCTTCTAAACATTGAGTTTAGGTAGTTTTCTAAGCTGTCATATTTTTGAAATTTTTTTAGGTTCGTGTGATTGATTCATAAATGCATTTTGTTATAGTCTATTATAGGTCCTGATTGCTAAAGATGTAGTCATGGGCAACAGCGACTCTAAATCCTCAAAGGATGTAATTTCACCCATTTCTAATTATTCAGAGCCGAAAGCTAGACACGATCTTGAGTCAAATCGTGAGCCCGGTAGCTATGCGTGTGTTAAACCGGCGACTCCTTACGTTTTTTCGCGGAAAGGGTAACTATAACGCACAGTGAATTTGTGGCGAAATGGCGTGCATACTATATTGGGAATGTGTTCGTTGTGGGAGCAAACCATTCAATAAGTTGAATCAATTATCATTTTCCTAAATTCTACATTTTAGATCAATGTTCATGGACGAAGATGGAGATTTGGCTCATGAGTTTTATGTGGAAGAGCCTCCGCAGAAGAAGGGAACTAAAGCAACGATGAGGAGGGTGTACGCAAACCTCACGCCTGAAGTAAGGAATGGAATGTCATCATCACAGTAGCGGCTCGCAATTTTAAAAGTTTCGCTAAATTTGTGTATGTTGTTATTACCATGCTCTCCTGGTAAATTCTTTAAAATGAATTGTTTGCTTATGCTATTTCCTCTGTCCTACTCTCTCACTTTGTTAGCTTTCCGTGGTGTTTTTATTTCGTGTTTTTTTTATCGTTATCAATTCGCAAGTAAAAAGTGAGGGTATTTACCAATAATTAATGTAAGGTTTCTGATTTATTTCCTCTGTCGGTAATTGACCCACGTTTCTCTTGCGCATAGTCGATCATTGAGAAGTGACACCATCATCAAATTCTGAATGGAATAGCAAAGGGTGTATTGAATTTTTAAATTTTTCCTGAAATATTGTTCATTCTATGAAATTATCACGATATGCCCAGTGGTTTACACAGTTGCACCGCACTCGTCACAATTCATGGCTTATTTGAAGCACAACAGTATGCTTGTTATCGTGTGAAGAATGTTCATGAAAACCCGTAATGATTATGTTGAAACAAGCGCAGTCCCTATCCGATTGCTGTAGATTCTAGATTTGCCCTCGTGTAGCAATGTCACAAGATGTTTACATATATGAGGTAGGTGTTGTAAGGAGTAGTTGAATGGTGTACTTTTTTTCTCCATTGCCTTTCCTTTCATTTGAAAGAGGCAGTAGCTGAAATGTTTGAATACGTGCCTTGTTTTCATTGAAAAGGAATGGGAGGGAACTTACGCTTGTGTTTCTTACATTGTTGAAGTCAAGCCTTGCAAGACGATGGCCAGAGACTTTGAATGTGAAGAATATGTTAGTCTCAAGAGGAAAAAATCTACTGGATCAGTATTTGGCTAAATATATTCATTTAATTAAATCATTGCAGCTTTTCATATGACATTTCAGTGAATGGAATTCAAATGTCATATAACCAACAAATTGACATTTTCTTTGTTAGGTAGTGTGTTAATTCTATTGCTCTTTCCAGGGTGAAGTGGCCTATCAGTTCCCCAGACTTCATGTTGATTTTCCTGTCATTTTACACCAGTCTTGACCATCTTGCCTCCGTGGGGCCATAATTGTAATGTTATCATGTGAATTTAACTTCCCATGCTATGTTAATTGAACACTATGTTTTTTTATGGTATTACAGGGGTAAGTACAGCTTTGTGGTTTGAAAAGAACCTAGGAAGTTGATTTCTGAAATCAGTGATATATGCCTTTAAAAAAGGAAGTAGTTTTATAATGTGTTCACATTATTTCAATATTTGGTTTTCTATATTGGGAGAAAGTAGCATTTTGCAAACTTTTAAGTTGGAAAGCATTTTATTTGTTTTTCATATTTTATTAGTTTGTTTTTCTGTGATCAAAGAGGATACATGTTGTGTGAAGGCATATGTTTTGAGTGACAATAATGCACTTAACGTAAATTACCTGGGGTGATAAAATTTTCTTACCGATAATTATTAAGGGTGACATCATTTTTCTTGTAGCTTGTTAATAATTCATAAGAAAAATATAGTAGATGTTTTCAAGGTGGCGTTATTGATGTGTGTCCAAATATTTGTTTCCATTTTTGGCTTGTGCATTACGAGTACTGACCATTACTTTACTGCTTCAAAAGTGACCTTTCCTATTTTACAAACCCTTGAACATATATTAGTGTGCCTAAAATTCCTGAACTGGGACAGAAATGAGCTGAATTGTGATTATAATAATTTCACGAGGATTCTTTGTCACTTTTTGTTGATGAGAGATTGTTAAAATAAAATGGATGCGTGAGTGAATGAGAAGTTTGGTAAAATACATTTTGTTAAGTTTCGGTTGTTATTATAAGTGTGAATTGCCAAAGTGATGAATAAGTGGTTGTTTGTTTACATTTCAATAATCGGTTGAACTTTCACTTCAGTTAATCATAATGATTAATACTTATTGTTGTAGATGTGTGTAGGAGTTAATACTTATTTGTAATGAATGATGATATGCTCATCAATATAGGTATTGACTTTTTGTCATTTGTATATCATATATTTGTGGTTTGACGATGGTTTTGGTAGATATTTCCTTTCGGATAGTATTGTTGTTTATGTATCATTATGATTAGGTAAAATTTTTAATGCTGTTCCTGGAAATTTTAGGAGTGATGATTCTAATGGTTACAGGTTTTTGATGTTTTGTAAGGCTCAATGGCACAGATTAAATCTTTAGTTTTATGAATTTGTGTTGAAAAGAAGAATGACATTGAAAGATGGATTTGGGTCATGATTAATTTCGTACATAATGAAAACCACTTTTAACTATGTCTGGAGGATATCTAAACATTCATAGTTCAAATTTAAGTGAGAAATTAAGTCTGCTGTACTTGTCATTGAATACAATTAGTGTGAGGCCTTGGGCTTAAAGTAAAATGATATTATGGCTGAAGAAGCCAGAGCAAAATGTATTTGATAACATATGGTGGTGATGAATGTTGTGATATCATCGCTTGGTTTTTCAGGTAATATGAGCCTGTATGTCACAAACAGCAAAAAGAACATAATGTTTCACAAGATATAAATATGCATATGCAGGTATTGAATAAGTTTCACTTTATGAAGGGGAAACTTTTGCACTCAAACATCCTACTTAGCTATATAAGATGAGGCTGGCAGTGGTTTAAGGAGGCAAACTGCAGTTTTTCTTGTAAAGTTATATTGTGAATTACAATGTTATGCAAAGCAATGAATATAATGTACTGCACTCGCTTGTGGGAGTGACATTTTTCTCTTAAAAATGTCTGTGTAATTCTTGGTTATATTTTATTTAAACTATCCCTGTGTGTTGAGGAAAGTGTAAGAGATGTTGATGTTGAAAACTCCTGGTACCATATCAGATATGAAATTTTTTATACCTCATGTGCCATTGAATATTTATCTGCTTTTTCAGTCATTCACAAAATAAAGAAACAGCTTCCTTTAGAGAGCATTTACATTTTTATGGGGTATGGCTGAAAAGTGACTCTTAACTTTCCTATTAGTTGAACTTGTAAGTTTTGCTACAGTGTATAATTTTGTCGATTCGTCCTTCATGTTTTTCTGCAGAGACCTGGGTGATTTCCGATCTTTTCAGATCGCTTATGTATTGCATTGGAATTTCATTGTTATTTTTGACATTCCAATATTAAAGTTAATAATACTAGTCTGTGTTTATATTTACTATGGAATCTTGATGCATCCTAATTTATCAATGCTATTTATATGGAACTGTAACTTCCTATAGATATGGCTTCAAATAAAAACAAATTATTTTCCATATATAATGTGTTTTATTTGAGTAAACCGCATATTATCTATTTAAAATGAAATTTAAAGTGTTTACCCTGCAGAAATTTAAAATGATTGATGATTAGAAGGTATTGATACTTTTTCAACAACTAAAATTTCAGTATTCTTTGTCAGAGAAAATATTTTATCAATGAATGAAACATTTGATTGCAAAAGTTTTCCATTAGGGATATTTGGTTATGTATGAGTTTTATGGAGATGGAGAGGGACCTGATGTTGATTAGGTTGCTAAATTGGGTTTTTTTGTTTGGAGTTACCAAATGTTTATTTGATAGTTATGTCCATAGAAAAACCTACCTTAATCGGTAGATTACCTAAAAAAAATATACATATATAAATGGATGAGAGGCGTATTAATCGGCAAATGTGGGATGTTGAAGAAGGAAATAGAGGGGAGAATTTTGGGCAAGCGAGGAAAGGGCAGAATAGGGATGTTGGACGGGATGAAGGGAGGATAGAAGTACACAGAGATTAAGAGGGACCTGATGTAGATTCGGTTGCTAGATTGGGTTTTTTTTGGAGTTTCAAAATGTTTATTTGATAGTTGTGTCCATCCAAAAACCTACCTTAACCGGTAGATTACCTAAAAAAAATGAGTTTTTTTCGGGACGACGTGTTATTTTTCACAGAAATGTATGTAAGATGGAAGACCTTGATGTTGTAATGGGAAAAATATTTTTTTAATTTTAAATATTGGATAGTAATAATTGAAGAGGGATTCATTTTTTCAAGATGTTGGGTTTTAGCTTTTTTCCTCCGTCTTTAATTACAGGTTTGTTTTGTGATATTCTGTCATATGATTTATATTGCTTATTAATAATGTTTCCTTAAAAAATATTAGGTTTTATTTACCAATAGAAAAATAATTCTTAACTTGATCCTTTTTCTTAGGTTTTAGTAGGTTTCAACGTACTTACTGTCTGAAACAAAATTGCGAGGAAATTGATGTTCTGAAAGACCAGTACGAAATAGTGGCGCTCACTACTGTGCTACCCTCTTGTGGGAAAGGGAATAATCGCATCCGCAACCTTTCTGCTCTTATGTAACTATTCCCGGGAGAAAAGAGTGGAGAGATGACTAGGGGGCAATGATAGCTTTTGTCTGCTACACATTGTATGGTATAATCGTATGTCTAAAATGATATTGTTTTCGCTTGAAGCTATTAAACCGAGAACAAATATTCACTTACGTCTCAATCAGTATAAACCATACTGCGAACGCCTTGTACGAACGAGAAATGAGTTAAGCTGTCATGATTGTCATTTTTAAATATTTGATGAACGCATCGGAGTTTGTGCTGGTCGTTAATATTTCTGTTTGTAAATATTCAGGGGATGTTGTTTCAGAGGAATAAGTTGATTATTACTGCATCATATTTTTTTTGACGAAAGGGTTGCTACTATTTTCGTATTTTCTTATTAAGCATCCTGTTTTACAGCAATAAATAGCAAATATTGGGACAATTATTTTGGATATAATCCACAGCCCAATTTCTTTAACGCAGGAATAAGAATTTTGTTTGAATGGAGGGTTAAGATTGTGTTGTGATCATTATATTGAAGGTAAAAGTTATTCTTAATACATTTGAAATAAAATGTACTGTACCGCGGTATCGTGTCAAATAATCATCGGATATCCGACTGGAGATCATGAAGATAATTTTGGTTGTTATCAATCATTCTGTGAGTCCATGCTTTCGCGGAGGAATATAGTTGGACCGTTCCTTGAGACGTGACCTGTTAAGTACTAGGTTTTATTTGATTACGAAAATTTTCTCATTTTCCAGGATTAGTTATCAACTGGTGATTATGGGTACTAGAGCAGCAGCTTGTGAGTGTTTAATTTAATATTTACTTTAGCATTAGTCAATAGTGATCTTTTCCTGCCGACATTTTATTGATATATTTGCAAATTTGAATTACGAATTGTTAACAATTAAGCTCTTCGAATTTGGATGTAGTCAATAATAAGTTTCATTGAAATACACTGACGTTATTCTGTATAATTAGTATATGCATTTCAGCATAGCAGCTATAACGTAATTAGAAAGGATCATTGAAAATAAACGATTTCATTGTGTTCTACTTGGATTAGTAAGTGGGAAGGCAGAGGAGTAAGACAGGATGATCTGTGATTGCCAGATGAGTTGATATAGATTTGAGAGGTCAAGAATGGCATGGTAAGGGCTTTGGTCATCCATCAAGGTGTAAAGGGAGCCAATTATAGAAAGTTACTTTGCAAATGATAAATTATTATTTATCCATGCCGTGGCAATTATCAAGTGATTAACAGCATCAATGTACGCAATAAATGATTGAGTTCAGTCACAAGAAAATGAAAGTAATGACAAAATGGAGAACTACAAACTACAATTTAACATTTAAGTAAGAGGGATTTTACCAGAGGAGGTGGAATAGTAAACATATTTGAACAGTATACTAAATTTAAGCAGTCATAGTAATAAGGAAAATAAGAGTTGCATAGATAAGAGATACTCAGCAATTCCACAACTGGATTCCACAGTGGAATTGCTGTTTCTGTTGTGTATACAATGGGGAAATTCTATTGAGTGCGAGATAAAGCATTGCCATTGGAGAATTGCATTTGTGAAAAAGCTTTTTAAATAAAAGGTAAATGATATGATATGTAAAGGGGCATGGCAGTAGTTAATATATTGTATGGAGCATAGCATCGTTCAATATTTGAGATTATTCTTTGGGGTGAGGGGATGAGTTCAGATTAGACTGTTGGCATGTGAATATGGAGAATATTGGAGAAAATAAGTTGTAAAGTGAGAAAACATAATTAGATTGTTTTGAATATGGTGGGAAAGGAGAGAGTGATACTTGGTGGCATTTGAAAAAAATCAAACTAGGTGGATGGATGAGATAAGTGGTGGGGTGCTGAAGGGCATGATGAAAAGGAGGATGTGGGAGGAAATAGAAAAAGGAAGGAAGAAGGTTTGAAGGGCAGATGCATGTGCAGTTAAACAAGATTTTAGGCTATCAGAAGTCTTTAATGACACATATTAGCTGTTAATGAGGATCCAAAGGTTACCTTTAATCAGGAGACTAGCATGAAATAATCTTAGCATCAACACAATTTTATTGTGAATGCTGACTATATTTGATTTTTAAATTATGATAAATGAGGTTTATATATGTTGTAATTTGTTTCATTATAATAATTCCCTCATATTATGAGAAGCTGTAATTGCTTTATTTTGCAGTTACGGCTAAAATACAAAGCCTTCATGACTACCAGCTCCGCCTTCTTCATGGAATCATGCCTTTTCCATCAGGCATTGATATTGCTAATACTCTCAAGCATTTCTCTCAAACCCTTCTGAGTAAGTACATTTTTTCCTTTTTTGATTGTTTTTCAGTTATATTTTACAGAATTATAGCCTTATACAGTAATGTCCTTTTTTAGGGACAAAAAATAAAGAGTTAAATGTGGGAAAATGGAACAGGAGAATTTTCATTTTTATATGCTTAGTTTACTGAATCAATTGTGTATAGAATACACTTCATCACAAATAACATCAACTGGAATTACTTCATCATAATCAGCATAAAATCCTGCCTTCCTAAAGCAGTTATATTTTATACAATTCTAAAATTGCTGATGATATGTGGTGTAAAGCATCAAGTGAATTCAATTTTCTTGCCTTTATATTCCTATCACAACCAACTTGAGATATGAATTTTTGTACCATCATTTTTCAATAATGCATCTTAAATGAATTTATTATACCTAAATCCAATTGTTGGAACTCAATAGTAGATAAGGCAGGGAAAAATTGTAACTGTACATACACTTCTCAAGTGAACATTCAGTGGATGGGTTGGACACTGATCAATACACAGCAATATTTTCATATTCTGAGACCCTATTTTAGCATGAAGCTCATTCACAAATATTTCTGAGGTCATTCATGTTTTGGAAAATGTTGTGTATCTAGCAGGCAACAAACATGTTTACATACTTGACCTAGGATGAACCTTGAACCCTTTGATTTACCAATCACGAGTGGCATAAGCTTCTTGCTTCAACCTGCATTTTTGATTAATAAGACAGACATTGTTTGCTCAGCATTCCTCCATAACTTTGTTCCCCTCTGAAGAAGAGGGTTTTTCCTGGTAATTCATTAAAAAATAACCTGTCTCTTCTGCATTGAAAACACCTTTTAGACTATAACATTCAAGAAGTTTATTAAATTCTGACACCTTCCACCGAGTGTCGGTCTTGACATCAACACTTCTACTTTCACCACACACAGCTTTGCATGCCTAGATTGTGCCTATTTTAAAAACTATCCAAGCAACCATTGGACACAGTGAAAACTCTTGATTCCCAATATTGTGGGGTTGTGCAATACATTTTTTCTTATGATGACACCATTCATGGGGATATTTGATGGCCTATCACTTCAAAACTACTCTTTTAGTTCTTTTTCCTAGTTGGAATTCTTGACATATTTTCTATTTTTAGACAAATTTACATCCTGATTTGCATGTTTCAGAATCAAATTACGATTTTTCTGTATTTTTTTCAGTGTAGAAACATGCCATCTTAGATGTTTCATCAGATCAATACAGATTCCATCATGAGAGTCAAGTAGTTCCAGAATTTTTATTTTGCCCTCAATTAAAAATATTTTTTGCCTCGTCTTTCCACTGTCAACCAGGATAAAAGTTACATTCCTGAGTAATTGAGGAAAACTTAATGCATGAGAATCTGAGCTACCTCACCATTTGACTTGTGCAAACAGTTGTCCAACTTCAAAATTGTTTGAAGAATATGTAATAATTTTTGATGCAGTGTAGTTTTGATGCAGTGAAGTAAGTTCCAATACTGTTTATTATTTAGGAGCCCATCACTGTTATAACTGTTGAGACAGCACAAATGATCCAAGATGTCAGACACCAGTTCTTATGCTTTTCATGCTTCCTCATGTTTGGGTCCAAGTAATTTTCATTCCTCATACCTTCAACTTATGTGCAATATGAATAGTATCCATCAGGTATTATTATAATGCATAAATTATGTAGCTAACTCCTAGTTGGACAATGAATTCATTTCATTCCATGAATCTTTTCATGGTAGACAGATTACAAGTTCAAGCAGTTCACATTTCAATCACTAGTGTCCGCCACATTAAAATTCTTTGCTAACACCATTCACATTTCTGCTCTCTCCCATCTTTTTAGGTGTATATTTATGAAAAAAGTCAAAAATGTTTATTTTATAAAGACTGATGTGCATGGGTAACTGTTTTAGTATGTGAAACTTTTATAATACACCCTTATTGATTCAAATAGCAGGAAAAATGAGAATGTAATCTCATAAATACAGGGTTCCACATACAGTGGAATGGTGAAAATTTTATGGGACCTAATAAAATTGTGGGGAAATGTACATTCTGATAAGGAAAGCATGGGGTTTAACTATTTTTTTTCTAATTTGGAATTACTGGTTTCCTGTCTGGGTAATATCTTTTTTTTCGACTGGATTGAGTTGTCTTTTAGTTACCATTATGGTGTGTTGCTATTTTGTGTTCTTTATGCACTAAATGTATGAATTATGCCACGGAAGATCTGACAACATTAATTTCATTATTATCGTTGAATCCACTACCTCTAATCAGAATTAAAATTCAATAAAATCCCTTTGGTGTGAGTATAACTGTTTTACTAGATTGCAGACTCTTTATATTTCCAGGTATAATTTGTTTTGGATACTCCCCTGTCATATATTGTTACATTATAGCATGCAACTCTGTAGTTATATTTTTCTCTGGTTCTTTGAGTATTGGAAAAACCATTCATTAGGTGCAGGTTGTTTTAATTTTATTGCAAGTGATATCCTTGGATGTAAACTACCATTTCAACACCTGGTCATGGTTTGGTTGCAAACCTTCAGGAAACATTATAAAAGGTAATGCAGTCACTGAATACATATTGTGATATTGAGCAGTAGACGATGTTGAGACTTGGGCATTAGAACTGTTTAAACCGTTTGAAACAAGGGAGTAAGTTTGTTTATTGTGGAGGATTAGTTCGAGAACCCTCAATAATCACTGCCAATTTCACCTCTCCGAGAAGTGAAATGATTCTGCATAACATGGAATCAGATTTTGACTCAGCTGTAAGATTAAAATCTAGACACTATCCACCACTCGTTCCTGCATAGCATGTAGTGATTAGCATCCTTACTTTTACAGATCATTGGAGCATTGATCTCATGTCAGTTGCTGCTAACCCTTGAAAAATAAGTGTTGAATTGGTTTGGTTGATTTTCTTTCTGCTTGATGTCCATTGCATTATAATTTGACAATACGTAGAAGACTCTTGCAAGGGGTGCCTATTCTTTAAAGTGAACCTTTTGGATATTCTTGAAGAATTGGATGATAAAAATATTTTGTTCTCAAAAGAACATTGCATATTGGTATAGGATTTGTCAAATGGAAATATCAAAAACAAATGGTACACCACACAATATAGAGTAGCAATTTGTCAAGAAGAAGTATTTAGAAAAATCTTCAAATGAGTAATAGAGTTTAAAGTGAAGAAACAGATTCACATGTGATTTGAATGTTGCTTGATGTTTTTAGGTGATGTATGAGTTAGCCTTAATGGACAAACCCATATTCGGTCCCTGAAAATCTGCTTTATTGCCCACACAGTTTAGGTGACGTGCATTATAACATTTTAAAAATAATTGCTCAAATCAGAGTTTTTAAAAACTTTTAGAGTTGGGCTTAATGTGTAGCACTAGAGAAGGGATGTAAACACAAAGCAGGGAAATTATGTGAAGAATCTGAAGATAGAATGACAAGGTACAATATGTGAGGCAAATACTATTGATTTCAACCACATTTTTGCAAAATCTGAAAGTTCTGTTCATCATTAGAGGTTAGCCTTATAATGTATTTGATTCAAAATGGGTTTAAATTAATAATGTAACAGGGTAAATAGAACCTCACCACTGGCAGTATATCTGAGACAATGCTCCAGAGAGTAAGTGGAACTGGAATGTTTTGGCCACCTTTAGAATGTGTTCATCCCGAGTTAAATTGGAGGAATGACAAAGGAATGGTGGTTAAATGCCAAAGAATTTGGTACTTACAACCTGCCTTATATAATATCCATTTAGATCAAGCACCAGGTCATTTTACTTATTTAGGAAATATACATGACTAGTTATTTATCCAAGGCCAACTTAGCTGAACAGGAGACTTGAGTGCCGTGATCTATTTTGGAAGTGTTTCTTCTGTCGAGCGTCCGACGTCAAAATTTCTAACATGGCGTCGGACATTGAATTTCTGAAGCGAGAACTAGTGAAGCTGAAAGCTGATCGTGAAGTTATTGCTTTGAGTGATAAATGTGTGGTCTCCTCTGCTATCCGCCAAAACTCTGATAAACCCACTCCAGGCACTCTTGGCCAAGTGACATCGTGTTCCGAGGTAACACGCATCCACAATCGTCCGTTCACGCGAGGCTTCAAACGGCAGAATGCATCTGCGGAGCCTGCCATGCCCTGCATTCAACAGCCTACCTCCCTATCATCTGAAACTTCTTCGGAAGCGATCATCTCTCAGCCGAGTGTAGCTGTTTCACCTAGTCCTCCATCCAGTTCTCCTTCCAGTTCTCCTGACGACGGCTTCATTGAAGTTAAAAGGCGGCGACGCCGACCACCTATTATGGGCTCCTCCAATAACAAGAGCTCTATCTCCGGCATCTCGCGGCGTTCTCATGTTCATGTCTGGAATTTTCTTCCTGACACGACGAAAGACGAAATCATGTCCTATCTGAAGGTTAATTTGCCGGATCTTCTTGATTCTGCTGTAGACATTGAGCAACTTAAGGTAACCAGAGGCAATTACGCCTCCTTTCATTTGTCTGTGAATCAAGATTTACGTGAAAAGCTCCTTACCCCAGAGTTCTGGCCAAAAAATATTTGTATCGGAAACTATTCTTTTCGGAGACTCCGCCCGGAAATTGCGGCAGGATAACCACGCAATTAAAGATTCTCCATATTAACATTCAGTGTTTGCGCAATAAACTGATTGACCTTGAAGTATTTACGAGTGAACATAACCCTGATGTGATTTGTGTAAATGAGCACTGGCTTCAGAAGGGGGAACTGCTTTTGTTCCGACTTACTGGTTACGTTCTCGCCGATGCTTTTTGCCGAGCAACAAGTAAAAATGGTGGTGTATTAATCCTAGTGTCTGTGAGACTGACATATTCCTCAGTGCCACTTATCCAGTTCTCCAATCCCCTTAATGAAGATCACCTGTTCGAGTCCAGTCTGTCTCGTATCAAAGGAAACAATCGTGATTATATAATTGTTACGATTTATCGTTCTCCAGCCAGTGATTTTGACGTGTTCCTTTCTAAATTTTATACATTGTTGGAATTAATCCATAAGTCTATTCCTAACCCAATGCTGATTATAACTGGCGACTTCAACTGCAACCTACTAGAAAGCTCTAAAGCTAAATATGATCTGTTCGACATTCTGTCTTCCTTTGGCCTTTCTGTTACTAATATGGAAGCCACTAGAGTTTGCAGAACTACTTCTACTCTTCTAGATGTAGTTCTTACAAATTCCAGTGCAGAGTTATCTGAAACCATAACAATCGAGTCTCATATTTCTGACCATTTTCCTCTTCTAGCCACTTTCACCTTCAGTGATAATAGTAACAGCAAGACCATTTTCAGAAGAAAATTTTCCGATGAGAATATTTCTGACTTCTTTGAGCGGCTAAGCTCCCATGACTGGTCGAATGTTTACAGCGATTACTGTTTTGACGACAACTTTCTTTACTTCTATTCTACTTACCTTGAATACTTCAATTTTTGTTTTCCCATTGGGCCAATTAGGTTCAAAACCTCAGTTTTATATCATAATAAGAAACCCTGGGTTACCGATGAAATTCGTAATCTTGCAAGGTACATGAAAGATTTAGCAGCATATTTTAGAAATAAAACTGACTCCTTCAGTCAACACAAATACTCCACCATGAAAAAGGAATACAGGACTATTCTTTACAATGCCAAACGATCATATAACAATTCCCGAATTACTAATGCCTCTAACAAATCTAGGGAAGCCTGGAAAATGATTAATGAATCCAAATCTATCTCAAATGTCAACTCTGACATTGTACTTCGTAATACTTCTGGAAAGCTCAATCAAAATACTATACAGATGGCATCCTCCCTCAATGAACATTACCTATCTCAGATAACTCCTACAAATCAGTGTAACAGTGGCAAATATCCCCTTATTTCCAACTCTTGTAACTCGCTATTCTTATATCCCTGTTCGGAACATGAATTAACTAAGGCAATGTCCAAAATTAGTAATAAATACTCTGCAGGTCTTGATGGAATACCAGCCACTATTTTTAAGAAATCTTACGAGGCAATTAAGCATCCATTATTATTTTTAATTAACAAATCTCTAAAGGTAGGGAAATTCCCTGCCACCTTGAAAGTAGCGAAAGTCTTGCCCCTTTACAAGGGCAAAGGACCTAAAGATGATATGAATTCTTATCGGCCCATTTCATTGCTCAACCAATTCGGTAAAATATTTGAATTGATTTTTTACAATCGCTTAATATTATTTCTGGAATCCCATAACTTACTTTCTCCCAACCAACACGGTTTCAGGAAACTCAGGTCTACATCCACAGCTATATATCAAGCAGTTAACAAAATAACTTCTGATCTTGACAATAGATCTGAATCTCTTGCCTTATTTTTCGATTTTTCAAAGGCGTTTGATGCTGTCAATCACAACCTCTTACTTCGAAAAATTGAATGCCTGGGAATAAGAGGGACTTCCCTAGATTGGGTTAGATCCTATCTCCTGGACAGAAAACAATGTGTAGCCTTAAGTAAACAAGGAAGAGAGTTCCTTTCTCCAGTAAAAAGTGTTCTATGTGGTGTACCCCAGGGATCTGTCCTGGGCCCAATCTTGTTCCTTATGTATGTAAATGATCTACCAACATTACTGAACTCTGTACCAGGCGTGCTGCCTGTCGTCTATGCTGATGACACAAATGTCCTCGTGTCTGCCTCCTCTGTAGACACACTAATATTAACCTCTGTTTCCGTTACCCAGCTGCTACATGAGTGGTGTCTCCTCAATTCCCTCCTCCTCAATGTTAGTAAATCTTCTTTAATTTACTTTGCTAATAAGAATAAATCAGCTGCTTGCATAACTGTAAATATTGATAACGAACTTATTGTACAAAAAAGTAAATCATGTTTTCTAGGCATCTCTATTGACAGTCGTCTGTCTTGGGATGACCATATTCTCAAACTTCGTAATAAGTTGAGTTCACTCTGTCATCTTATCAGATTCATTAGGCATACCGTCAATACTGAGGTCTTATTGTCTCTTTATTTTAGTGAATTTTACTCTCATGTTGTTTATAGTATTCTTTTATGGGGACCTACACCTAATGCAAATATTATATTTAAAATTCAAAAACGGATCATCCGACTTATTTGCTTTGCTACTCATGCAGCATCCTGTCGTCCCCTCTTTAAAAAATTGAAAATTTTACCCATCCCCTGCGTGTATATGTATTGCGCATCTTTGTATGTCAAAAGCAACTTCTCTAGTTATCTTTCCAATGCCAACGTTCACAATTATAACACAAGGCATTCTGCTGACCTCCACCAAAACTTTGTCAGAACCTGTACCACCGCCCATGGACCTAAACATATGGGCCTCAAGATTTTTAATAAACTTCCTAAAGAACTGAAAGCACAACATAAGCTGCCTATATTTAAGCTCAACCTTCAGAAATATTTACTCTGTAAAATGTTTTATTCTATTAATGAACTTCTTGTCCCATGAGTTTCTTTGTATTTAAACATGTACTTAGTATTTATCATTTCTTTATATAACATTGACGTGTCCTATATCTGTGCTTGTTTTTTACAATTGTACAAATCTGCTGGGCAAAAAAAAAAAAAAAAAAAAAAAAAAAAAAAAAAAAAAAAAAAAAAAAAAAAAAAGAGTTTCTTAGACACCAGTCCCATGCTGGTACCCATTGAGGATGAGAAGGCCATGTGAAGAATCATAGCCCTGGAATGGTGGAGGGATTTCTGGTATACTCAAAATGGAAATGATATATAACATGTGAATGCATCATTTTATTGTGGCCGTCTTCCATCAGAAGCAGTCACCGAGAGGAAGTTGCAATCATGTGCCTGAGAATAGGGTGGAGTGCCTGATCCACTAATGCATATTCACCCAAAGATGCCACTGCACTGTGATGATTGCCACCTGATTTTAATGTGATACAGCTGCTGATGGAATGTGCTAACACCAGGTTGTTTAAGAGAAGCAGGACTATGGGGAGATGTCATATATTCTGCATGAAAATCCAGATATCATCAGCTGCATTGTTGCATTTTAAAAGAGATTGGTCTTTTTAATACTCTATGAGGTAGTATACATGCATATAAATGCATGAATATATACACAGTTATTTTGTTTCATGCTTTTACCTATACAATAAAAAGTTTTATTAAATATTTGAATGGCGGAACACTTTTTATGAATGAACTGCCCTGCAGATATGAAAGTCTTTTTAGGTGTGACAATAAACAAACATTTTTCTTCAAATGTCACGTATTAGTAGTTGTATTTGGTGATCCTTAAAATGTGTTAAAAATCTTTGATGTTTGAGTGAGCATCTTGCAGCTCTCCAGGGGCCTATGGGGCAAACTTATGATTTGTCACTTCCAGTGTTGCAAGTACACTTACTCAGGGTAAACATACAAAGTTGTGATCCTATGGATGAAACCATTTGCCAAATGCGAGATATCAATAGTTTTATATCATAGGTATACTAGGAGCACTATGGGAGACCATCAATAGTTTATTATCATAGGCAAACTATAAATAGCTGTCATAAAATTTCATTTTTATTTAGGCATAACACAAATAGAGATTATGTGATGGTAGAAATTGGGGTAGAGAAAGGAAGGGAGGAGGTGCAAAGCTTCCTGGCCAATAAATGCAAATGCATACATTTTCAAATACGAATTGCAAACTTTGAATATGGCCATTACATATAATACCAGTAAAGAAAATATTAACCATTTTATTGCATAGTATTGAAACAAGTTGGCCACATCTACTTCAAAACCTTGAATTTCCAAGGACATCCCTGATGAATGTTATCCAAAACTGGTGTTTCATGCACTGTATACCCTGGTGATGAACATGCCAGGACACTTTTAATCACTTGGGCCATGGTGATTTAAGCAAAAAAATAATATCACTTGTATATTAGAGGTATTTTATGGCCATTTAATGGTTGACATGCTGCGAAAAAGGTTTTTTGCCTTTGTGCCATAGCTACTGATCATTTCATGTGCTCACATGAATACAGTCTTTCTTTAAGTATTAATTCTTTAAATTCTCCATTTACAGCTGTTTTAAAAGATGTTCCAAGTTCACCGCTGGAAATGCTTAAATTTCCTGAAAAAGATGCAATACGTATGGGCCTTTATCCAAATTTAGATTATAAAGGCCTTTACAATGCAATTGTTCAATTAATGGATGTTGCACCACTGATACAGTATGGCCTGCAAGGTAAGTTAGTGTATACATATTATTAAGTGGTTGCTAGACGTTTATTGAAAGGTCAAATGAAATTGGGGGGAATGAACTAGGTAGGTGGAATATCTTGGCAGGGTTTTGGACCAAAATGGTCCAAGTAGCATGGATATAAGAAGAAGAATTTTGTTAGGAAAAGATTCTTTCACAAGAAGAGAGCTGATGATAGGGGTTTTGATGAAGGATGTTCGGAAAAGATCAATGAAAACAAGGATATAGAGCATACAAATTTATGGCATGGAAACTTTGTCATTGAAGAAAGATGTTAGGTGTAGAATGGAGGGTTTTTCTTGTGGGTTGGAGGATGGAAAAGACAAAATGAATGGAAAGGAAATGAAGTACTATTCGTGGTGTTAGATGAGAGAGAGTTGTTGGAAGAAATCTGAAGGAGACAGGAAAGATGGATTCAGAGCATTTTGATTGGCGATGGAAATATGCAGACTATGATAAAGGTGAAGGAGTTGTGCAAATGAGGAAGGGGAGGAAAAGGATGGCAGAATGAAATGATGTTGCATGTGGCATTGAAGCATAGCTTATTTTTATTGTTTTGTAAGGCATCAAGTTTGCCTGCTATATTTTGAAGCACTGTGTATATGTAGGAGACCTTTCCATGATGTGCTGTTCAGGAGGAAATATGGTGGAAGACTTAGGCATTTCATTTTTTTTAATAAAACCCACTCAAGACAGTATACAAATATGATTTCCCATCATCTACCATTGCAGGAACCCTATTCTATGAAGATACTACATTATCAAGCCAACACAGTATCATATAATGAGAGCATTAAAAAGGAAAAATATTTTCCTATTTGGTTTTAAAAGAATGTGGGAAAAATGAGAGTATAATGTCCAAAAAGACAAGACTAAGCTTATTAACTTAGCAAAGATGCCATTTATTTAATGAACAACTAGCCACTAGGTTGATATTTTTTGAAGAACCAAGATTGAGACCAGATTTGTTGCCATCTGCAAAAGATACTATCTAACCTTCCTTTACAGAAGTTCTCTATGAGATTGTTTATTTGTGCCTCAAGCAAGTAGGGCATACCAAATGACCACTTAAGATCAGTGTGGGGGAACATAAAAGAGTGCTTGAGGCAAGGCGATGAATGAGGTTAGCCATCATGATCATATCGTGTCAAGACTGGAGAACATGATGCTCTTGTATAAGGTTAAGGTTTGGAAAACATTGAATCATAGAATATGGTTTATAATTCATTGTTTGCAAAACCCCAGCCAATTCTCTTGTCTGATGCAATAATTCAATATGATTTAGTCAAATGGCCATTTTATTTTATGGGAATAGTTGTTATTTTCTAAGCTATGTGTGGAACAGGCATTTATTAACTAATGAATAAGAACTTCCGTACACTGGTAAAATTTGCAACCCATCCACTCAAAGTTTTCCTTAACATTATTTGTCTTGAAATAATTTTGGTCACAATGTGAAAGTTTTGATTTTTTTCAGTAAGGCCATAAACTAACCAATAATAGTTGTTCCCTAATATTTTTGTATTTTTAAATGTATGATAACATTTATAAATTATTATGCCCAAGATAACTCTGAATAGATCTGACTTTTATATAGTTTGCATTTACAAATGTGTAGTAATTATGACATTTTTCCTCAGCATTTGGGCAGTGTGTACTACAGTGCCTTGGTTGTCTGCTGCCTTTCCTTGGACATGATCTGATTGATTCACTGCCCTGCTTAGTAGCATCATCTATGGCTGTGTTACCAACTACTCTCCATCAAACAATTGTTAATACTTTATGTTTTTATGTATTGCCTTTTACCATAGGTAAGTTAATATGCTCTATATATAATTATTAAATGGCTAACTGTAGCATATTTTTAAGTTCATTACTATTTTTTTACACTAAGGAATGACTGGATAATGTAGAGAGATTATTTAGACATCAACTTGAAATTATTTTGGGATGTTGGCATTATTGGACAAAAGTTGCATTTGATCCCACATGATGTGCCAAGTATTGGTCGAAAGCATTGTCTATGGTGTGGAATCAATAACCTGAACTCCTTCCATCAAATGCCAAACTCACACTGGAAAAACAAAAACAAATATTTCAAATAAAAAGAAATAGAAAATATTCATTTAAATTGATAATTTTAGGTTCAAAGGTAAATCTTTTATTTTTTATTGAATACCAAAAAATAAAAATCTCTTTTATTAGAGAATACAGTGGAACCTCACTCAATGAGCACCTCCCCCCAAAAAATTTGCATATGGTAATTCTTATTGTGTATAATTACAAAAGTTTTATTTTTTTCTATAATCCGTCTGATTATTATTCAAGATAGCATTGGAATTACTTATGGTAGCGATAGGAAGTCTGTTGCTAACATTACATCATAGCAATGGGTTGTTTGGTAGCTGTATAGGAACCATACAACATAAGATCATGTATATGTAACCAAGATATGGCTATGTAATCAAATATAATGTTGACATTCATAAATATATTTTAAGTTACCCCTGTGGTTATTTGTATGTATGACCCAGGGGCCCAAGTCTGTAGCTTGTTTTCTCCAGAGAAAGGTGCTTCCAAATCTTACAAAACAGCTGATTCTCCTAACCTCAGTCTGTAAATTGTTTTCTTTCATGATATAGACAGATACTGACTACTGATACTGGAGACTCATTTCCACTCATGAGAGAAAATGAGTCTCCCAGCCCAAGTCTGTAACTTGCGAAGCAATTGCTGGGAGAATATTTCATGGCAGTCCAGAGAGGGGGTCCTTAAAGTTTTCTCCTTGGTTGAAGTTCCTATTTTGACAGTGATTTGTCAGTTCTTTCTGAAATAGTGAGGCGCAATATGGATTGCTGAGGTTAATTTCTGAATATTAAGAGTAGTTAGATGAAAGCAATCATGCACAATTTTGCGGAAGACTTATTGATAATTCTGAAATATTTTTCTTTTCTTGGAAAACTGTATCCCTACGTTACCCGTCACACTGGTACCCATCTTCAGCCTCTTTGTTTATGGTTGTAGAGTGTCCATTTCGTGTAAATAATAATTATAATTAATGTTCTGAGCAGTAAGTAGCTCATGAGTATTGCTAATTTTTGCAAAAGAATAATGGCAATTGGAGCCAATATAGATGAAGTAGGGACTTCTAGGCAACCTGGGCTCCAACGCGAATATCTTTTTTGGGAAAATGGGTAACTTCATGCATGCATTAAAAATGAACTTATTCTGTATAAAATTAATGTTTATATAGATTGGTTTTGGTTGAGGTACTTTATAGGTACGAACCAAATCCCTTCCTGTTTTGAGATAGAATCAAAGGCTAACACTATAAGACTATGCTAAGGTAACTTCTTCAATTTAATCTGACCTATTAAATCTGTTGAAGTAAATAAATAATAGTATTTCGTTGATCCAGATTATAAGCAAATTGGTTCTTTGTTGTTAAAATTTCTTTAAAAATCATGAGAGGGCTGTATTAAATTATAGTGTCATACTGATTGATTGAAATGTATCATGGATATCGTTACTAGTTAGAATTTAAGTTTCAAATATACATGTAATTGAACTATAACTATAAATATGTTTGTAATATCATTTCATTTGTTTGTAAATGATTGTTTTCTATGAATATTACACTGATATTAATTGCTCACCATATTATGCATAATGTGTGTTTCCTTTAATAAAGTATTTATGCATTAAAAATGGTAGTCATATTTTTTTCATAGATTATGCTTACAAAAATACTTCGTTTACTGTGTGAGTGAGATAAGAATCAGTAATTTTACAAGAGCAGGTTTATGAAGTTTTTTATTTTCAAAACAAGTGTCTAAGTTGTAGCAGGTTAATTTAATAGTTAGGCTGGTTTGAGTTTGCATTGTAATGGATGGAAAAGGTTACTTTTATGCAATGTGTACAGATATTTGAAGTCTGCTATCTACCTCTTGGTATTCATTTATTAACTAGGTATGGCATTCAACTTTATTTTCTTTACCTACCTGCTGAAGAGAACTTTAGAGCTTTTGCTAAGAATTGTAATTAAATATGGCATGTTGATATGATAATTGAGGGCATTTGCCTTTCTTTAACTAATACATTTATGCACAAGTACTATCTGTAGAATGCAATGCCATTTTCAATAACATTTGCTGCAATTCCATAATTAAATCTTTAAACGTACATACACCTACCATATTACCTTAAATCACAATCGCATACACATGAAACAGTCATAGGCATTTGTCAAATGATTAAATGAAATACTTTCAAGCATTTATTTCATTGAAGTACTAACTAAATCTCTTCAATCTGTTCTTCACAATGGCAAATGGAATTGGAAGTGTGGAAGAGCCATCATTATCTCTCTTGCATATCTTTGAAAAGTTGCAGTACTTTCAAATGACCATTTCACAGCCAAAATCAGGACCTACATAGGTTTTAAGAATAGCATTGTACTGTCTATTCAGGATTTCTCACTGTGATTTGTGCTGGTTGAACTTCAACTACATAAAATATCGCTAATGTCTTTCCTGAAGATGAACGAATAATGAATTGCCTGCTTTACTTAAATGGTAAAATGATTGAGTATTGTTTTAGAAATTCATCTTTCTATTAATATATCTGTCCTGGCAGATTGTTGCAGTAACATTCTCAAACAATTTATTCATAAAAATATTTATTAAATGTGAAAAATAAAAACTCTTTCAAATCAGCATGATACCCATCAGTACAATATGGAATCGGGTGATGTTTTGTAAATAAGTAGTAAAGAAAGATTTAATTGGCTCACAAAGCACTTCCCTTGAGAACTTTTCATCTTCCATAAACTTCTTTTAGTCTAGACTTTTCTCCCTTCCGGTTGGCAGAAAGAGCTTTCTCACTCACTTACTGATTTGCTTCGGGAGAATTCTGGAGAAGGTAACATTTTACCATTTCAACCAGAGAGAAAAGTTAGAGACTTGGGCTCATGGTTTGAATGTTAAAAATGAAAGGGATCTCACTTTCTCATTTTTCACAAATTTTCTGATGAGAGAATGAGTTGATACTTTAAAGTGGAGACCTACTGTTGTTTATGAAAATAAATCATTTACGTTATTATGCGTCACTACAGTATTTTGGTGCCTAAACCTAATCTGTAAATTGGCAGTATCTGCAAATAAGAAACTGTGGCACTATAGTTTCTACAAAAGTCATCAGGTGGAGTTGTGAAAGTTATCTTTCTAACTGTGGAAAGTGTATTGTGATTTATGTATATTCCTCATGAAATGTATATAACATTTTGGTGAAAAGAAAGCTGAAACGTGAAAAAAATGAAAGTCTCTGGTTGAAATTCTTGTTATTTCATTAACATTTGGTTTTAAGTATTCGCTATGATGTTAGAAATAGAGAAAAAAATGTGTTCCCAAAAGTCTCGGCACATCATTTACAAGGTTTTTACATGTTATTAGGTCTATTCGACCAAGCTTAAAATATTTATTTAATTTCATATTGCTGTTTTTTAAAGAATGAATTATGAAATGGAAACCTTGAATATCACTAATTTAAAAAATATATTTTTGCATGCAGCTAGGGCTGATGAGCAACAATCTATTCAGCAACAGCACATGAGTAGTTATGCTGGTCACAGTGTTTCCTCCATCATCATGCTCATTTTTCAGTATTCCACTAGCCCATGTAAGCATACATTTTATATTATTTAATCTAAATTTAAGACCATTAGTAAAGAAAATAAGCTCTTTGATCTAAAATACATAACACAGAGGTGATTGGAGGTGTCAAATAAGAAAGATTTATATTTTACTAATGCTACTTGAATTCCGTTTATAGCTCAGCATTGCCAGCTTCTAGAATGTCTCATGTCCATGAGAGCAAATATTGCACAAGATCTCTTATGTGTCATTGCACATGGAACAACACCTGCTCGAGCAGCTGCTGCAAAGCTTCTTTTTCATTATTGGCCCCCATTCTGTTGCTCACTGGTTCCTCTTGAATTGCAGAGAAGACAAGGAGGAAGAACACCGGCCACGTCAATAAAATTTACATGTAAGGATGAAAGAAATTATGGACATTTTTTTAAGCCTCTCAAAAAATTCACCAAGTAGGACTTTCAGTCACAGTTCAATAATTTTTTTTGTAGAATTTAACCATATGTAGTGTAGGGAATGGATATTGGAAATTCTTCACCATACTTAAACAGAGTTGAGCATTTGAAAAGTTTTCTTTGGATTTTAAATAACCTACTTGAGACAGATGGTAAGTACAGTGGAATCTCACACAAAGAGTAATTTGCATCACAAGAAAAAAATAATTTAAAAAATGACTCTCTTAACAAGAAATGTTTTGCATAACGAGTTACAATGACAAGGGAATTCCCAGAATGGTTTAGCTCCTGCTGCTTCAATTTGTGTTTAGCACTCATTCCTCTAGCATCTTAGTCTTGCTAGTGATTGCATTTTCGCAATCTTGTGTTCAGACTTATTATTTGTGATTTTTAAAATTGTGAAGTTTTATAAACCTTGCAAAAATGTCTGTGAACAAAAAGCCACCAGAAGACAGCCATAAAAAAATAAAAATAATCGTATAAATGAAAGGTAAAATCATTGGAAAGCAAGAAAAAGGTGTTAGGGTGACTTATCTAGTGCACACATACAGTCAATCTATATAAAAATTTTAACTATCCACAAGAACAAGGGCAAGATTGAGGAGATGTACGAGGGTGGTTTCATACGTTACCAGCCTGACCTAGAGATGGCTAAAACTGTGACATCCACCGAAAATATAAAAAAAGTTCACCAAATGGTACTGGGCGACCATCAAGTTAAGGATAGTGAGATAGCTGAGGCTATGGACATATCAAAGGAATGCATTTGTCATATATTGACTGAAAAATTGGGCATGCATAATCTATCTACATGTTGGGTGCTGCATTTGCTCACTTTGGGCAAAAAAATGAATTTGAATGAAAATTTCCAAGGCCCTGCTGGAGCCCTTAACCAACAAGTCAGATTTTTTGCAACAATCCATAAATGTAGATGAAACTTGGATCCACCAGTATCTTTTGAAATGAAAGAACTGTGAATACAAGGGTGGTCCCATATGTACCCGGTCTGACCTAGAGATGGTGGTAGTTGTTTGAAAAATATCATTTTATTACAAAAAGTATGCAATCTATAAAGCATATGTTTCCAGTTTGAAGATGCCAGGTTGTTTAGTATTTGTTTTGCAGCCATCAATAGTGAACGTTTTCAGTGAATTTGTGAAAATCGAGAAAATTGGCCTCGTTATGTGATACAATACTTTTCTTTGAAAGGCCTCAGCCCAACCAATGTAAAAGCTGAAATGGATTCTACTCTGGGTGAGTCTGCTCCTTTGTTTACAACAGTAAAATATTGGGTAGCAGAGTTTAAACAAGGCCATATGAGCTGTCAAGATGAGCATCGCATTGGTTGATCAAATGAGGTGACAACTCCAGAAACAGTGAAGAAATCCACAAAATGATACTGGATGATCGTCAACTGGAAAATGTGTGAGCTAGCAGACATAGTAGACATTTCAAAAAGTGCAGTATATTGCATATTAACTGAACATTTGACATGAGAAAACTGTACAAGATGGGTGCCGCATTTGCTCACCCTCGAGCAAAGCCAGTGTCGTGAAGATGTTTCAGTTGAGTGTTAAGCAAAGTTTCACAGCAACAAAGCACAATTTTTGTGCTGTTTCATAACCATGGATGAAATATGGGTCCATTATTTTATGCTCGAGACAAAAGAACAATCAAAATAATGGATTCAAAAGGGAGAAATCATAGTGTCGGTTTTTTGGGATGGGCATGGGATAATTTTCATTGACTATTTTGAAAAAGGAATTTCTATCAACGGCGAGTATTATGCGAACTTATTGTAACCTTTGAGTGAAGAAATCAAGCAAAAATAGCCACATTTGGCTAAGAGGAAAGTGTTGTTTCATCAAGACAATGCACCACCTCATTAATCCGTTATTTTAATAGCCAAAATTCATGAATTAAAGTTTGAATTGCTACCTCATTCACCCTATATGCCAGATTTAGCCCCCTCGGATTATTTTCTGTTCGCAAACTTGAAAAAATGGCTCGGTGGTCAAAGATTTTCCAACCATGAGAAAGTGATGTTGGCAGATAAAGGTTATTTTGAGGAGCAAGACAGTTCTTATTATAAAAATGGTATCGAACTAATTGAACATAATTGGGAAAAGTGTATAGAGCTGAAAGGAGATTATGCTGAAAAGTAAATATATTTTTTTCCAAATTTTTTGTTTTTTCTTTGTTAGGTCAGGTACTTCTGGGACCACCCTCGTTGCTTCAAAAGTAGTGACAAAAATATTTACACCACAGTTACTTATTTTCAATGATGTTGGATTGCTCTTCATATGGACAAATGAAAAGCAATTTCAGTGGAATGCTATTAGTGAGAATATCATTGAATGAATTGATTAAATGTAAATCACTACTCAGATTGTTAACTATCATGAAATGCTTTGGAATATCAGGGAATTTGGCAATTATGGATAATTTAGAGAATTTGGTGTATCTCCTGAAGAAATTGGTATTTGATAATTTATTTAGAGAGTCGACACCCATCATATTGAGATGTTTTTGAGAAGCACCTCTAATTTGGTCCTCAGTATCCCTGTTCATGTTTGCAGCCCCTGCCCTGCTTGACTTCCTAATGGGAGATACTGCAAATTGAGGCAGTTATTGATACTTTCTGTGAAAAAAGGATAGAAAGTTTGTTTTTTGACCATCTACATGCATGTTTATTGATTTTTTATGTGGTACCTGTTTTTAGTTTTATTTTTGGAATTTGGTAGTAATGCTTCACTTTGTGCTATGCTTATTTAGTTTTCAAGAAGTGACTTTATTGTGCTTGTATTTTTCAAACCTCCTGTTGGCCAATGTGAATTTTAAATATGACTGAAATGATACAACTGTTACCATTATTGACGTTCTTGTTTGGATGTGTAATTTTATTGAGACATTGCCTCACACTATTTTCAGAGATCAAATTGTATTTTCTAGGAAATCTTGCTGTGGTGAAAATGCATTTCTGGTACTTGCTATAATTATTTATTATCACTTCAGAAGTATTTTCCCAAAAATAACCTTTTTTGTGGGTGCTGATTAGAACTAAGCTGAGTATAAATTGGAATTTCCTTATATTTTAATAGTTACATATTAATATACTATATAATATATCATATACTATATGATTCTATTAGTTGATATATGTTCATTGTGTCTAAAGAATGTTTTTGCCCTCTGCCTTTTGTCATTTTTTCTACCATTTTATTGCCTCTCCTCTGGAACATTCATTTTACTCTTTGTTTTGAAATGCCCACCTGAGCATAAAAATTACATCATCATTTTTTTGTCAAGACTGGAAGGAATTTCTACATTTCACAATTCAGCAATTACTTCCCTTTTGTAGTTGTCAGGAATGGCTCCTCCATGAAAGATGAGGTTTGCATGTGTGTAGATAATCAGTTCATTGATAATTATTAAGTTCTTTTTTAATTTCTGAAATATAATACTCTTTCCTTGTGTTAATTCTTTATTTCTCTTCTCCATCTCATCTATCCACCTTCACAATCTTCTGGGGTCTCATAAAATTGGAGCATTTCTCAGTCTCTGCTGATGTCTTGTGTATGCATTAATGTGTCTAAGCTAAGTGAGAAAAACATTTTAGCATTAGTAAATAATTTCATAATGATGGGAATTAATTTTAGAACATTCTATAGTACTCATAACTGTGTATCGGTATTTAAATTAGCTGATTTATGAATAGGATATTACTCCATGATTATTTTTGATAAATGATTTTGGATGTGTATGAAAATTAAAAATTATGATCTCTTCAGTTTGACTAATAGGCTCCTGTAGCAAGTTACTTGTCCATATTCCATTGATAGATCATAAAGCAAAAACCCTGATTCAAAATTTTTTTATTGCAGCTGAATGGACTCCATTTGTATGCCAGAGAGATGCTTGTCCCAGTGCAGGAACTGCTGAAGCAGTAAAAGTTTGCTTTGACCATGGAATTGCAATTGCCTTCTCCGCAGAAAGTGGAAGCCCCCCACCATTGTACCTCTGCATTGAATGTGCTAATGAGATTCACCGTGCTCATCCAGACAGAGCTTTTCATGACTTGCTTCATCCTGTGCAGTCACTTGTTTCTTTAACTTGTGAAAATAAGGTAAGGTTTGGGTCAATTATAAATAGAGGAATTTTCATAACAGGGAAAGTTATAAAATTATAATATAAAAAATCATTTGTAAGGAAAAAACGATGAATAAAAATTGTTAGCACGCATTTATCAACTGGAGGGACAGGTAAACAACTACTGAATCAAAACAATAACTTCAGTGGCTTTGGAAACAATGAATAGATGGCACTGCATATGTACCACTTTGATTTGACCTGCCAGTATTTAAATATAAGAAAACTTTATTCAAACTTTATTTTCAAATATGCCTCATGCATGGTTAGATTTTGTTCTCTCTATCAAGATTCATTCATCATTGAAAAGAATATAGTTAAATTGTTATGCTCCCTTTAAATTGGGCCCTTTGACTAAATGTTTACAATCTGGGTATCACTATTCTTTGAAATTCCTTCTTTAATCTGATTCGAGTGGATCAAGATGGTTTAGTCGCTAAAGTACTTCCTTCCCACCTAGAGGGCCTGAGTTTGAATCCTGGTGGTGGTAGATATTTTTCAGTGGTATCACAATCCCTACTTGAGGTGCTTTGTGGAGGGCACTTTGAGTGAGTACACCGTTCATTGGATGGGATGTTAAGCTGTGCACCCCTTGGTGCCTTTCGTTAAGAGCAGGCTAATACCGATGCTGTGTTTCTCTCCACCCTCCATCCTTCCCTATCCATCCCTAATGGCGCAAATGACCTCAGCTGTCGGTTGCCTCCCTAAAACTACCACTACTACTTTATCTGTTTCAATCAGGGCTTGAGGAATATGTTGACAAGATCTGAGGTTTTGAATGCACAAATTCTAGTCAGATTGTGTCGAAAGGTACTCGCCAACATTTCAGCCATTTGGGACTCCAAATTTTTGTTTGACAATTGTTTGAGTGAGTCATTGCCATGGTTTTTATAAAGATGGAAAAAGTTGAGTATTGAGCTGTCATTAAATATTTGTTTTTGAAAGGTAGTGCACTTGCCCAAATCAAAGACATGGTGAATGCTGTGTACGGGACTTTGCAACATCATTTAAAACCATAAACACAGTAATCAACCCGAAGGTCGGTTTAGTAGGTGATGGTAGAGCTCACCGGTGTACCAAGCCCAATGGCGTGTGAATATTCACACATCAGGGTAGGGGGGCCAGTTCCTTTCCCTGTGCCGGTTATGGTTTCCCAGGAAGATCTGGTACCCAAAAAATCAACTAGCTTGGGTGGAGCTGCAGGTGCCCAAAGTGCCTTGCCCGGGAATCGAACCCGGGACCCTCCGGTAAGTAGTCCAACGCTCTACCCGCTAGACCACCGCGACCCGCAACATCATTTACAACCCTGAAATTTTGAACTGCTGGATTTAAGCGTGGATGTACTATCTTGGCTAATGATGAACATTTGGGATAGCCAACAACTGAAGCAACCATTGATAACATCCAAAATGTACTCAAAATGGTTCTCAAATTAAGGTTATTGGGGTTTTAGAGGCTATGGGCATATTGAACGAATATGTTTGTCAAATATTGACTGAAGATTTGGACATGCTGTATATCCTATCTGCACAATCATTGCTATTGATGCTCACCTTGGACCAAAAATGCATTTGGATCAAAATTTCCAAGGTTCTATTGGAGCAGTTCAATCAAAGCAAGTCAGATTTTGTGCATCAGTTCACAATTGTAGATGAAACTTGGATCCACCACTGACCTCCTGAGATGAAATAACAGTCAAAACAGTGGACTGCAAAGGGTGAACCATCTCCAAAAAAGATGAAGACAGTTCGATCAGCTGGGAAGGTGATGGCAACTGTTTTTTGAGATAATCACAGAATTTCGTTCATTAATTATCTTCAAATGGTAGAAAAAATAATGGAAGAGTATTATGTATAATGACTTGAAAAACTGAAAGCATAAATTGCAAAAAAATGACCGCATTTGAAGAAAAAGAAAGTTCTGTCAGGACACCGAGGACACTGCACCTGCTCACACTTCGACAGCCGCTGTGGCTAAAAGTCATAAATTGCAGTTCTAATTGGTTGACCACTCACCTTAGTCACCAAATCTGGCCCCCAGCAACTTTTTCCTTTTCCCGAACATCAAAGTTTTGATTCAAGGACATAAATCATCATCGGATGGGGGGGATATCACATATATAAATGCATATTTTGTGGAGAAAGACGTCAACTACCATTTGGAAGGGTTAAAAAAAGTGAGAACATTTCTGGAAAAAGTGTATTAATAATAATAATAATAAACTTTATTCATCTTAATCATATTTACATATGGTGGATGTCATCATTTTTGCAGGAACATAATAACACACTACAGAGCACAATATACAATCACATAAAATATGTATACATAGATATGACACTAAACACTACACCTTAACTGACACTAGCCACACCACATAGACACTAAACCTTATAATTTTAGGCTAGTAAAATCAAGCTCATAATACTCCTCTATTGAGTATAGAGGATTGGAGGTAAGCCAATCACGCAGAACCCTTCGGAACATTGGCTTAAAAGGAGAAAATGATGAAATAAAAATAAATTTTTAGGAAAAATACCTAGTTTATTTAATAGATCAGAAGCTTTTCACTTGTGAACACAGAAACTTGTGATGAAAGGATTGTTTTATCTTTCATTAGTAATATATCTATGCCCTTGATATTTTTAATTCTTATAATAACTTCTTTAATTGAATTTATGAAATCATTTCAACAATGGACACTGATACCATAATTTACATCTCCACTTTTTCTTTTGAAGTGGAGGTTTCATGATGTTAACAATCCTTTGTTGAAGGAAAAATGAAATTATTCAATGCATCTAATATTATAATTGAAAATTTACTTATTCATTCATTTGTTCATAAAGTCTAAAATTAATTACTCTCCAGAAAAACAGCTGAACTGCAAATCCTAATAACTGTTTTTTTGTGACTATTACAGAGTTGTCGGTCTACCCAGAAGCTTGTAGTTGCTGTATGTTTTTCCATGGATTGTGCCAGCTATAATGGTAATCGTCCTATCCGGTATTGTCGGCAGTGTCATGCCATGAGACATGGTCGTCGGCGAGGTGGTGAAATTCACATGGTGCATACTGCTCTCCTGCCTGCGCATCATATGGATCCCCAAACACAGACATATTTAGTGGAAGCCATTGTTAGGTGTGTTGTTTATTACTTATAAATATAGGAAGACTTGTTTAAATTTTTTGTAGCATGTTATTTTTATCACTTTATTATTATATAAATAGTTTCATAACTAACCGTGGCTAAGTTTTTAAATGGTCTAATGATTAATTCTCAGTCATTTTTTGTACCCTTATTTTATTTTTGTTTTTAGGTGAGTGTTGGAGTATTGCAGGGTAGACTGACTATTATATTTACAATATAGAAATTATGACAAAATTTGTTTAAATGCTGATGAACACTCAAGTTGCTTCAAGAAAAATATTAAATGACTACTCTCTTACATCTACATGTTGGTACATTATAAAAAATTTAACTTTTAGTATTTTTTGGTTCAACCATATCACCAAATATTATTTCCTGACTGAGCTAGAAAATTTTATTTTACCTAATTCCCAAGAGCCACTAGAATTTGTTGGGAAATCAGCCTTCCTTACCAATGCCAAGGGGTGAAAAAATGCCAGCACCTTGGGAGTATGGGAAAGAGCGCTGGAAAAGCTTCATGAACATTATTCTTATTGTATTAAAGACAGTTTTACTTCAAGGTGATACCAAGACTATCAAGACACAATGCCTTTTATCATATGAGAAATGTCCAGTACTGTAAGCCTCTCCTCATTTTGGAAAATTATGCTGTTTAACGACAAATAAACTTTTTAGGGTGAAAACTATCTGATAATATTTTATTTATGAAAGGTAGTAGTTTTGAGTGTAGTGACCCAAGCAAATACTTACGTAGCTAAAGTGGTGTTTGTATTGGGTTTGCCTTAACACTTTGATTGAACTTGCTACAACTTAATAGACCCACTGCCATCTTTCTCCTCTTGTGCTTAAATTACAAAGGTAGTGCCAATAAATGATTTAATTTTATTGTTTGGCCATAAGAAGCAAGACTGAGTTTTTCATAGGGTTTTGCTATGGTTGATCATTCTGGCGGTATGTTACTGCATCCTAATGCTCCAGTATTTGGAATAAAACTTAAAGGATAGGAAATAGGAAGACTGGGTTGACTAAATTTTAGTTTATGATTGATTAGATAAAGGCTATTATTTCAATTATAATTTTTCATTGTTTTGCTTTATAATCTGTTCTATGTGATGGATCATATTCCTTTATTTCATTGCAATGTCAGTGAAGGCAATTTTTCTACTTCCATTACAGTTTATTGAAGGAATCTAAGAGTCCTGATGCAATTGGCAGTGATTCTATGGAGATGCAGTTGTTGAGTTCTGGAGCACTGATAGCCCCTGGTGGTGGGGTTGGAGTTGGAGGGTCAGGGGGAGTTACTGGAGTGGGAGGGATAGGCACTTCTGGTGGCACATCTGGTGGCAGTGGGCCATTGGGTGGTGGCTCAGCATGTGGGTCTGAAACTGGGACCAGTGGGGGAGTAGGTGTTACCGGTGTAGTGGTCAGTGGTGGGCCTGTCACATCCAGTGTTGGTGGTGGGGTTGCCGGTATGGGAAGTGCAACTGGAGGTGGAGGTTCAGGGGATGGTAGTGGGAGTGGTGGGTCATCAGGTAGTCAAGTGGACCCAGGTGGACGTCTGCCTATTGAAGATAGGCAGCTGTTGGGAAGATATGGAGTTTGGTTGCTGGTTGAGTTATGTGAAGCTGCAAAGAAACCAGGGGAGGAGGAAGAGGAAGATATAAAAAAGAAAGATGCATCTAATGAGGTGCTTGATGCAACTATGATGGTTAAAACTGGTAAGGGCCTTCCTCTTCCTCCGCACATCCTTGGGAGGTTGCTATCCATGCTTTTTCACTGGTTTGATGCAACAGCTTATTCATTTGATGGTAAGTAATATTTTTACATCTTTTTACATTAACAGACATTGAACTTTAAGTTAGAAGCTTTGTATCTTTAATTATGCCTCAGGAATTCTAAAATGAAGAAAATATAAGTACTGTATATTCCACGTAGATTTTGTGTAAGACAGTTGGCCATTTATTTCTTTATAATATTTTTATTAGGTAATCTACCGGTTAAGGTAGGTTTTTGGATGGACAGAACTATCAAATAAACATTTTGTAACTCCAAACAAAACCCAATCCAGCAACCTACTCTACATCAGGTCCCTCTTCATCTCTGTGTACTTCTTTCCTCCCTTCATCCCATCCAACATCCCTATCCTGTTCCTGCCCTTTCCTCGCTTGCCCAACATTCTCCCCTCTATTACCTTCTTCAACATTCCACTACCACTCAATACGCCTTTCATCCATTTTTCCTGCCTCCATAGGATTTCTCTCAACAAATCCCTCTCCTCACCCACCATCTCCAGTACTTCCTCATTTGTTTTCCTTTCGGTCCATTTCACCTTCTCCATTCTTCTCCACACCCACATTTCAAAAGCCTCTAATCTACATCTATCCTCATCCTTCAGTGACCACGTTTCCGCGCTGTACATAGCTACACTCCATATCAGAGTTTTTACGAGTCTTGTCTTAACCTCCCTAATCAACGTCCCCATCATCAACTCCCTCCTCCTTGAGAAAGCCTCCTTGCCTAGTGCAATTCTTCTCCTTAGGTCCCTACCACTTTGACCATTTTGGTCCAAAACACTTCCGAGATATGGAAACTGTTCTACCTGCTCTATTTTTTCCCCTCCTATTTTTATGTTCAGCTTAGCCTTTTTCTTTCTGGAAAATCGCGTAACCTTTGCTTTATTAATATTGATTCTCATCCCATATCTATCAGACTGAACCTCCAATTCACTCAGCAATGCTTGCAACCCCTTGGCTGACTGAGCAACTAATTCTTGGTCGTCATCAAACCTAACTGACTTTACAAATTCCCCCTCTGACTTTCAAACTCCTGTTCTTGCGATGCCTCTTTAATCATTTCCTCTACATATATGTTGAACAGCTCCGGTGATAATGGGTAACCTTGCCTTACATCTCTTCCTAACACTGCCCATCCGGACTCTCCGTTCCCCACTTGCACCTGAGCAGTCTGAGACAAGCACAGGTTGCAGATCAGTCTCCTGTCCCTCCAATCCATTCCAATTTTCTGCATTACACGCATTAGTTTTCCCCAATTCACTGTATCAAACGCTTTTTCGAAATCTACGAAACAGGCAAATACATCCTGATTGTATTCTATATTCCTCTCGATCAGTGATCTCATTACTACAATGGCATCATGCCTACCTCTTCCTTTCCTAAACCCAAACTGATCATACCCTTAGAAATGATTTGCCCTATTCTCAATCCTTTTGCTGATGATCCTGAGAACAACTTTAGCTGCATGGGAACTTATTGTTCTGTAGTCCTCACATGATATAGCATTTACCTTTTTTGGAATAGGAACTAACGCTGATCTCACAAAATTTTCCGGCCAGATTCCTTCCTAATGGATCCTACAAATCAGTCCACATAGGGTCTTCTTCCCACATTTTCCTAAACATTTCAACGTCAAGTCATTTAAACGTTCAAGTCCCCTGCCTCACCACCATCTTTTCCTTCGCCTACCGTCGCATTCCAATGCCCCATCACTATCAAATGTTTCCCTGCAGGAACACACACGATTATATCCTCTAACTCATCGTACATCCTATCGACTTCTTCCTCCTTGTGGTTGCTCGGTGGCATGTATACCTGAACAATGACCAAGTTCATCGGCTCTGTTTTAATCTTTACGAGTAAGATTCTATCAGTTGCTTGCTCTATGTTGACTACGCTTCTTCCAACCTCTTTATATCCCGCCAACCCCTTGTTGGCTCTCGTTCCCGCCGCTCTATATTATTCTATAATTATCACTCCAGTAATCCCCGCTATTCTTCCATCTCACCTCACATAGACCTAAAACATCTATATTACCTCTTTCCATCTCTCACTTAATATTCTCTAATTTGCCTGTCTTCAACATGGCCCTGACATTCCATGTTTAATCTAACTACTTTCGTCTTCTTCTGCGTCTTCTGTCCTGCTGCTGTTATTTCTCCCCCTCAAGGGTTTCATGGGATGACGACCGCGGAAGCCTTGCCTCCCCGCTGCCGGGCACGACACACAGGCCCTAGGGCCAGGTCTCGCAGTTGCCAGGACTCATATTCTCTGTAGTGCCCATCATTACATTTTTGGGAATGATAATTGAGGTGGTTTCCCGTTGCCTTCCTCAATAGTGTTTTTAACGTTACACCATCACTTAATGGCTGCCACACTGGGGTCAGAAGCCTTTGCAGCCGCCTCACTGAGGAACAGACGATGCGTGGACTACCTTTCATCTGGTTCCTAACCTTCGACCTATCTGGCATGGGTGACCCTACCAGGAGCAATTATTATTACTCCCGCCAGCACAGCTCTAGGGGCCATCGGAGCACACGAGCCCTTCCACCACGACAAGGTTGTAGTCCATGGGAGGGAATATTTTATATAGCAATGATATTTAACATAATTCATGACTTTTGTTGGCCCTACATTATTTCCTTCCTCATTATTTCACAAATTCTACCTTCATTGATGCCTTCTAAAAAGCTCTAACTTCCCTTCCATTCTTCATCTTCCATCCTCCACCCAACTTATCTAATGTCATCATCATCTTCTCCCTACTATCATGATATTCAGCATCATGCAAAATATTTCCTCCACTTATCTCCCTATTCAGATTCAAAGAGAAATTTCCTCACTTGCTCACCTTTTTTTAAAAACTTCACAAATAATTATGTTTGGATAATTTTCTCATATTTAGGTGCCGTGGAGTAATAACATTTCCATTTTCAAGATTGAATTGTCTTTTTAGTTATCCACCATTGGACTTATTTACTCCCTCTACAGCTCATTGGACTGTTTTGCAGAATGTTTTTTGAAACTTAGCCTAGTTGAACAAATGTGTCTTGAGTTGAATGGTCATGGATATTTGTCCTGTCATTTAATGTTTCCTCTAAGGTGCTAAGTTAATTACTTTCCCTTTGTTTAAAAATTCCAGATTGTTTTATTTTCTTACGTTTTGAATGGGAAATACTCTGAAGACAATGTAAAAAGAATTAAACAATAAATTGAGAAGAGCCACAAATTAAGCAAAAGTAGAATGGTGGAAAACGCAATGCGAGGATATGGAAATTTTACAGATAAAGGGTGAAATTGGTGCTCTACACAGCAAGGCTATGTTATTATCGGGAAATAAGAAGGCAAGATCTGTGCTAACAGTTAAAGATAAGTGGGGTAAGATAATAGTTGAACCAGAAGAAATCCAAGAGAGATGGAAGGAATATATAGAAACACTGTATAGTAAAGAACTTAGGCCGACAAGGTTAGACATAGAAATGGAACATGACGTAGAAGAAGATAGCTTAGGTCCCTGTATACTCGACGATGAAATAGAAAGGGCTTTAAAGGAGATGAAAGCAAATAAGGCCGTGGGGGTAAACAACATGCCTGTAGAACTGTTGAAATGTTTACGAAAATTTGGGAAGAAGGTCCTATATGGACTGATTCGTAGTATCTATGAGGAAGGAATCTGGCCGGAAGATTTTGTGAGATCAGCGTTAGTTCCTATTCCAAAAAAGTTAAATGCTACATCATGTGAGGACTACAGAACAATAAGTTCCCATGCAGCTAAAGTTGTTCTCAGGATCATCAGCAAAAGGATTGAGAATAGGGCAAATCATTTCTAAGGGTATGATCAGTTTGGGTTTAGGAAAGGAAGAGGTAGGCATGATGCCATTGTAGTAATGAGATCACTGATCGAGAGGAATATAGAATACAATCAGGATGTATTTGCCTGTTTCGTAGATTTCGAAAAAGCGTTTGATACAGTGAATTGGGGAAAACTAATGCGTGTAATGCAGAAAATTGGAATGGATTGGAGGGACAGGAGACTGATCTGCAACCTGTGCTTGTCTCAGACTGCTCAGGTGCGAGTGGGGAACGGAGAGTCTGGATGGGCAGTGTTAGGAAGAGATGTAAGGCAAGGTTACCCATTATCACCATAGCTGTTCAACATATATGTAGAGGAAATGATTAAAGAGGCATCGCAAGAACAGGAGTTTGAAAGTCAGAGGGGGAATTTGTAAAGTCAGTTAGGTTTGATGACGACCAAGAATTAGTTGCTCAGTCAGCCAAGGGGTTGCAAGCATTGCTGAGTGAATTGGAGGTTCAGTCTGATAGATATGGGATGAGAATCAATATTAATAAAGCAAAGGTTACGCGATTTTCCAGAAAGAAAAAGGCTAAGCTGAACATAAAAATAGGAGGGGAAAAAATAGAGCAGGTAGAACAGTTTCCATATCTCGGAAGTGTTTTGGACCAAAATGGTCAAAGTGGTAGGGACCTAAGGAGAAGAATTGCACTAGGCAAGGAGGCTTTCTCAAGGAGGAGGGAGTTGATGATGGGGACGTTGAGTAGGGAGGTTAAGACAAGACTCGTAAAAACTCTGATATAGAGTGTAGCTATGTACAGCGCGGAAACGTGGTCACTGAAGGATGAGGATAGATGTAGATTGGAGGCTTTTGAAATGTGGGTGTGGAGAAGAATGGAGAAGGTGAAATGGACCGAAAGGAAAACAAATGAGGAAGTACTGGAGATGGTGGGTGAGGAGAAGGGTTTGTTGAGAGAAATCCTATGGAGGCAGGAAAAATAGATGAAAGGTGTATTGAGCGGCGGTGGAATGTTGAAGAAGGTAATAGAGGGGAGGATTTCAAGAAACTGTAACAGTAACTTTTAACGGAGTCACCCGCTATGTGTGCATTATAATGCAACCATTTCAGAGAGTAAAAATTATTCGCCCTGACTGGGATTCGAACCCGGATCCCTCGATATCCGGCCGAGTGCTTTAACCAATTAAGCTACCGAGACGTCCTCTTACACTCTGAAATTTTGGGGGCTTTAAAGGAACAAGATGTTATGACGAAATACCGTACATACAATATCACAGGCATTCATAGTCGTGCGTGACACGCCACAGTCCACGATGTTAATAAAGCCAATTTCAAACACTTAGGCTGTCCATACCTTAGACAAATTTCAAGAAACTGTAACAGTAACTTTTAACGGAGTCACCCGCTATGTGTGCATTATAATGCAACCATTTCAGAGAGTAAAAATCATTCGCCCTGTCCGGGATTCGAACCCGGATCCCTCGATATCCGGCCGAGTGCTTTAACCAATTAAGCTACCAAGACGTCCTCTTACACACTGAAATTTTGGGGGCTTTAAAGGAACAACGAGTGTAAGAGGACGTCTCGGTAGCTTAATTGGTTAAAGCACTCGGCCGGATATCGAGGGATCCGGGCTCGAATCCCGGTCATGGCGAATGATTTTTACTCTCTGAAATGGTTGCATTATAATGCACACATAGCGGGTGACTCGAATAAAAGTTACTGTTACAGTTTCTTGAAATTTGTCTAAGGTATGGACAGCCTAAGTGTTTGAAATTGGCTTTATTAACATCGTGGACTGTGGTGCGTCGCGCACGACTACGAATGCCTGTGACATTGTATGTACGGTATTTCGTCATAACATCTTGTTCCTTTAAAGCCCCCAAAATTTCAGAGTGTAAGAGGACGTCTCGGTAGCTTAATTGGTTAAAGCACTCGGCTGGATATCGAGGGATCCGGGTTCGAATCCCTGTCAGGGCGAATGATTTTTACTCTCTGAGAGGGGAGGATGTTGGGCAAGCGAGGAAATGGCAGGAACAGGATAGGGATGTTGGATGGGATGAAGGGAGGAAGGAAGTACGCGGAGATGAAGAGGGACCTGATGTAGTTCAGGTTGCTGGGTTGGGTTTTGTTTGGAGTTACAAAATGTTTATTTGATAGTTGTGTCCATCCAAAAACCTACCTTAACCGGTAGATCACCTAAAAGAAATGTAAAAAGAAGTAAATATTTTATGGTTGAGTAAAATGGATGTGGCAGGAGATAGAATTTGTGCATCTCTTCCATCTTGGTGATCTACTAAGAATTTATTCTTACTGATGATTTGCTGTCCATGATACCAAGCCAAATGAATTCTGCTAACTTCTTGGACATGATTTGTCTTGGCTCTATAACTTGGCTCTTGGATCTTGGCTCTATGACTTGGTGAAATTAAAATCATTACATGAAGTTGCTTTATTCATTGGGTTTTTAGGTAACATATGTGATACATATATCTAAAATTTTAATTACAGTATTTCCCAGTCCAAAAGATGCACTTTTTGTAGTTCAAAATGTATTGTAATGTCATACGGGCAGAGGCTGTATGGGTATGACTTCATTGTATTAGTCGCAAGCCAACCCACCAAAAAAATACTTACCCTTTATTATTTTTTTTCTCATTAGGCATGGAAAATGATTGCCTTTATTACCCTTTTTTATAACAACAGTGTTTTCAGTTAGTGTTAAGTAGTTCAGCTTTAATACTTCCTTGCCAGTACTTCCTGAAATATTCCTACATAAATCCTAAATACGAGGGTAGGCTGAAAAGTAATGCACACATGCTTGTAGAGCACATACAAAAACAAATAGCAACATCGGCCATAAAGTACATTGAAGTAAAATTTGTAAGTTTCAAAATCATATATTTATTTTTCAACATAATCACTGTTAAGGCTAACACATTTTTCCCAATGTGTGACAGGTTTTTTCATTTCATCACTGAAAAAACTTCTGACTTTTCTCGAATCCAGGACTTGACAGCTGCCTTCACCTCATAGTCTGAGGTGTAATGATTGCCCTTGAGGTGTCTCTTGAGTTGAGGAAAAAATGTCTGAATATACTGAGAAGAATTTACTGTTGCCCCTCGTTCCAGAAAATCGGTCACATAAACTCGTTGAGCATCCCAAAACTGTGTTTCATCAACAATTATGGCTTTTCCAGGCTTGGTACCATGAAATTTTACTTCCCATCGATTTACAGTAGACTATCAACAGCATCATCACCATAAACAGCCTTTAAACGATGATGAATCTCTGTTGGAGTCACATATTCAGCAGTTAAAAATTTGATAACAGCAAGCTGTTTAACTTACGTTGACATTGCACTAGAACACGTCACCATCCTTCCACTTCTCTAAGTACACTGGATGAATGAAACGACTTCAAACGTGTGCATACATTTGAGAGGGAATGTTACTTCCACATGCCACCAGGAGTGCTTCTGAAGGTCATTTTGTTAGTGGTCTTCAAGCATGTGTACATTAGTTTTCAGCCTACACTCATATGTACTATGTAACATGTTTAGTTTCATTTCGTATATGGTACAGTTTTGAAACTATGCATTTATATAACTGGGATGTCACCCCTCTGATCAAACTTTGTTTCTTTTGTGGTAAACTTTCAGTCTTCAGGCGCTCTACAGTAATTAGTATGATAGTGTCATTCAATGTGTAATATGCTCCTTTCTATCTATTGTACATATCTGCTTTTACATACAGAAACTAAGTTTAGAATAAAAAGTTAAAATTAGGAAAATCTAATGGCATCCAAACGGAGAAGATTACCATCCAGCATTTCTTTTAAACTTGGTCATAAATTAATCTTAGAAACACATAAATCGAGCAGCTGAAAGGTGATTTAACCCAGCAACTGAGAAGATGATATGAGAAAGAAGAAGGAGAAGATTGAATAGGTGAATTCAGGTAGGAGTAAAAAAACAAAAGGTTCATGTGCTCCTGAAAGGCCAAAGCTTGAGTAACATGTTAAGAATTAGGTTACAATTCACAGAAAGAACAAGATTTCTGTTTAAAAAAAAATATTTTAATTGAAGCAAGAAAACCTGCAATAGATGTCAGTTGTTGATTTTTCTGGGACAACAACATGTTGTGAGAGAATCATAATGAGAAATGGTCTGTGTGAATGTGTAGTACAAGTATAATAGCACAAAAACTGCCACCGGAATACAAAAAAAAGGTTGTGGAATTCCATGAATATGTCATAAACTTGAGAAAAAGGACATGTTTTGAGAGAATAGGGAACACAGATAAAGTACCCTTGATTTTTGAGTTTCCATCAAATAGAACAGTGGACATTGAAGGTGTTAAAGTCAATAATAATAAAGACTTTTGGAAATAAAGACTGTTGTCCTTGGGTGTTGAGCTAATGGTTCAAGAATCCCTCCTTTATTAACCATTAATTTAAAAATACTATATAATATAATACATACAATTCCACATAGAATTTATATTCATGTTCATCCCTAAGGATGGATGGAGAGGATAGGTTATTAAGCTGTTGTTACAGAAGGTATGGTTCAGGCGTCCAGGTGGTCTTGTGAATAATCTTCTTTGTTAGTGTGCAATAAGTTTAAGGCCCATATAACAGAGTCAGCAAAAAACCTTTCTATTGAACTGAAAATGCACCTTGCTGTGATTCCTGGTGGATTCACTTCTCAATTTCAGTGTCTGGACATTTCAGTCAATAAACTGTTCAAGGAATCTATGCAGGAGTCGATAAAGTGGATAGAGGCAGCAAATCATGATATCGCACTGATGGGGAGAATTAAATGGCAATTGAATTCTAGTGTTTGAGAATGGGTGAAAAATTCTTACCAGAAAGTTAAAAGTAAGACTGTCATAGATTCTTGTAAAAAATATGGAATTAGCACTATACTAGATGGAAGTGAAAAGAGTATTGTATATGAGGATAGTGACAACTCCATTGGAAATAAATGCTTTAATGATTTTAGCAGCAGTGATGATGAATTTGTGGTATTCTATGATGAATAAAAGTTCATATAGTAGCTATTTTTTATGTAGCAATTCCATTTCCTTTGTATGGAGTGAATTACTTGGGTCCTTTTTGGTCTGATTCAATAATTTTTCATAAATTCTAACCTGAAAAATTACATTGTGTCTAATGGGCTGGGAAATGTGGTAATTATGCTTTGTTACATCTCTGATATTGTAGAAATTAAAATGCCATTGTTGGTAGTGGTTCGTGGGATGTCAATTGTTTTCTTTTAAAAATTACATCATGTAGTGGATGATGAATTTTTCATTATTCTAAGGTCATTGTTTGCTTTTCATTTATTTTTAGATCAGTTGGAGAGTGTACCAGAGAGGCTAAAAGCTGAACATGTTTGTGGATGGCTTTCTTGCATTTGCCGAACTCATCTTGATCTCTTTGTTTCTTGCCTTCTTCCTCATCCACCAGATTTTGCTCGTGTGGGAGGACATTGGTAAGCCAGGAATGAAGACCATGTAAAATTTATTTCATGTCAAATTTATCTTATCCACTTATTCTGGATGAGAATATTTATTTTAAATAAAGGTAACTAATATTGACTAATAAAAAGTTGGACCCCTTAACCTATATAGCTAACAGTTTCAGGCTTAACTTTGTGGAATTCCTTCATGGTGAGGGTGAAAGAAAGAGAAAAGAAAAATTTGCACTTCCACACACTTTTAATATAACACGACCATGGTTTCCATGCGGCGCATCATCATCAGGTACAATACAACAAATTTTTTCAACTTATATAGCCAGGAGCCAGGTAGGGGAAGTTAGGGAGAGGGATGGTACTGTAGCAAGCATTGGTGGGTGAAGGGAAGGTGAGGGAGAACTATTGGATGCAGACGGTACAAAGGGGGGTGTTTGTTTGCAATGGTTGACCTTCATTAACGGAGGGTCGGTGACTGTCACTGCCTTGGTGGGGGAGGGGACGGTGTGGGGAGGCATTCAAAAATTTAAGGAGAGGGGAACGCGAGAGGTAAAGGATATTGTTGACCACTTCAAGATTACCGGACTGAAGGGATTCCCAAATTTCCAACTCCTCCAGGGCGTTCAGTCGGCGACCTTTCGTTTCTGTGTGTAAAATGTCTGCTGTGAAATTACTGGAATGATTGTAGTCTAAGAGGTGTTTGGCGAATTGTGATCTGTTGTCTTTCTTCCTGAAGCATGAACGGTGTTCCTTAATCCTAATGTCAAGATAGCCATTGCCGTTGAACTTGCCGAGATAACCCTCGTTAAAGCCAAGGCACCACATCCAGTGACCAGTGAATTGCACGAATTGTTAACCCTGTGGGTAAATCAGTGTAGTTTTTTGTTCAACGGGGAACATTATAAGCAAATAGAAGGCTTGGCCATGGGCTCTCCTCTCTTTCCTATCCTGGCGGACATCTATATGAACAATTGGGAAAGAAATTTGCCTTAAACCATTCCCTCCAAAAAAATGTGTTTTCCTGGTTCCGCTATGTGGAAGACATCTTTTGTGTCTGGACGGGATCCCCTAGGCAATTAGACAATTTTTCAACCCTGTTAAATGCTTTTGATTCATCCATACAGTTCACGAGGGAGTTGGAAGCAGACGGTACCCTAAATTTCCTTGATTTGATGTTGGAAATAGTTAACCAAAGGTTCCACCTCTCGATATACCATAAAAAATGCTCCGACCAAATTATCCACTCCACATCCAGGCATCACCATTCACAAAAACATGCAGCCTTCCATTCCATGTTACACAGAGTATGCAATATCCCAATGTCTACTCACAACAAACACAGAGAACTCCGCATCATAAAACAGATTGCAGTCAACAACGGTTACACTGAAACATTGATTGACAACATGTACAACAGAAAACAAACACAAATGGCCCGGAATTCCATGTATTACACATCCAAACTGGACAAGCACCAATGGCGAAGAATTCCTTTCCTTGGCCATGTCTCACTCAGAATACAACAAATACTCTCAAAAAACAATATCAAAGCCACTTTTTACAATTCATGTACTTTGAAAGACTTAATAGGTTCACCAAAAGACAAAATTGACGTCATGCAACAAAGTGGAGTTTATAAACTCAATTGTACAGACTGCAACACCATCTACATCGGACAGACTGGGAGGACTTTCGACATTAGGATTAAGGAACACCGTTCATGCTTCAGGAAGAAAGACAACAGATCACAATTCGCCAAACACCTCTTAGACTACAATCATTCCAGTAATTTCACAGCAGACATTTTACACACAGAAACGAAAGGTCGCCGACTGAACGCCCTGGAGGAGTTGGAAATTTGGGAATCCCTTCAGTCCGGTAATCTTGAGGTGGTCAACAATATCCTTTACCTCTCGCGTTCCCCTCTCCTTAAATTTTTGAATGCCTCCCCACACCGTCCCCTCCCCCACCAAGGCAGTGACAGTCACCGACCCTCCGTTAATGAAGGTCAACCATTGCAAACAAACACCCCCCTTTGTACCGTCTGCATCCAATAGTTCTCCCTCACCTTCCCTTCACCCACCAATGCTTGCTACAGTACCATCCCTCTCCCTAACTTCCCCTACCTGGCTCCTGGCTATATAAGTTGAAAAAATTTGTTGTATTGTACCTGATGATGATGCGCCGCATGGAAACCATGGTCGTGTTATATTAAAAGTGTGTGGAAGTGCAAATTTTTCTTTTCTCTTTCTTTCACCCTCCCTTAACCTATGTTTCCATGCTATTCAGTTTAGTGACATATCTTGCAGTAGAGTATAGGAATGTACTTTTAAACAATAAAAAAATATTTTTTTTTCTATCAAAACATTCTGATTCATAATACAAAAGTTTAAACATGCCAGCATGCACAACACATGGTGAACACATTGATGTATGAAGGTGAAGGCAAAATGGTGAAGTTTTTTCTTTGATTTCCTTTCCTTTATGGCTAAACTAGTTGGGTACAAAATGCCCCATCTGTAAGTCCAATAAAAATGAATCTGTGTTCTGCTTATGTCAACTCTGGTGGTGAACCCATTGGACCCCAGATGGTAATTTCAAGGTGGCTTATTGGAATCTGGAGGAGGCATAGATATGAGTACACAGTAAAATGGATTAACCCCATATCTTTTGAGACTCATCCATATGTATAAGGACCTCTTCCATGCATGGAAAGTAGGAGTGATACCATACAGGTGGGAAGATTGAAAATGAGGTAGATATTTTAAATTGTGATTAGAACTAAACTGCATCAGAATATTTTTATTTTCACTTGTGGAAGCCTACATCTAATAATGAATGGAATTATTATTATAAATTATTGTGAGTACAGTGGTACCTCAATAAACTAGCACCTTGCATAGTGAATAATTATCAAAATGAGCAGAAATATTCACCCAAAAATGACTTGCTTAATGAGCAAAATTTTGCACAGGTGATGAGGAGGGGGAATTCTCAGATAATTGCATGATGAAGAAAATTATTAAGGAAATATATGCTTCAAATAGAGTGACAAGGATGTCTGCTTTTTAGCATGGAATGCATTATCGTATTTCACATTAATTTATATGCAAAAATTTGTTTCACTAAGCGAGTGCTTCGCTTTATGAGAAAGATCATGGCATGAATTAGCCTCATTGTATGATGTCTCGCTGTATTTTATGGAGGACATTTGTGTTTGTTAATACATATCTATTCCCATAATTTAGTTATAGCTTTAAATATGTTGATTAATCTTAACATATATTTATATCTGTGAAGAGAGTTATTTTGGTACTTTTTCCTACTAAGGGAAGGGCTTGAACTTAGAATGCAGTGGCTCAGTAGATTCATGAAATATAGGTCTCATAAAAATCTGGTTTTCATTTACTTCACTTTGGTAGGCATATATCACACACTAGCACACATATCCATTGTAATTTGAGGACTCTCTGTACAATAAAACTTGCAATTTAAATGTAACTGGAGGCATTATTTATATTTTGCTTTGAAAACAAATGAATACTCTCATTTGTATATAAAGCAAGTCCCGGGATCAAACTGCTCTAGATATAAAGACATACTTAATAATACGAAGTAACTCATCTCTATTAATTTTCATTCATTTTATACCATGTTCCTTGAATTAATACCACTCACTATCTAAATAATTATGCACTCACAAAGGTAATAGAATGTGATTTTGAAAATATGAAACCCTTATGATTCCAGTATTATATTTATTCTATTTATTTAAAAGGGAAACATTATCTTCAAAAACCTTGCATCTTCGAGAAGGCTTGAATCGACTCCTATGTTTAGTGCCATATGAAGTTGTCTTGCCAGAAATATGGGACCATGCCATGCCACATTGGATGGAGGCTATTGCAAGTGATGTACCTCAACGAGAACTACTTCATCTCCGTACCCTTCTAAGGTAACTAATGATTAGTTCTTGAATATTTAATAAGGAATGGAAATAAAGATTTTATTTACATACGTACAGTTTGAAAAGACAGCTAAAAGGTCTATGGAATAATTTTGAATGCTTAAGTTGCAACCTTTTTCTCTTCTCCAATGGATGAATTGATTATGTTTTGAGCTAGTGCCAAAGTGAAAAAAATTGTGTGCTTTATATACTAATTACCCTTTCAGAGGTGTAGGGATATAAATAGTTAAGTTTAGTGTCTAACTGGACTCCTCTTTATTTCATAAATTGTTCTAAAATGAAACTAAATTGTGACAATTAGCATAAAAAATTGAGAAGTTAGGCATAAAGGGTGGTGACACCAGGTCCTATATTTATCCCATTTTAAAATCATTCCCAACTTTCCTCATTAGTTTCCATTCCCATATTCTCACATTTTTATTTCGATTATCTTTTTACTCACATGTAAGTATCAACATTCATGTTCACATTTCCTATTGCTTATAGTCCTTTTGAATTGAAAATTGCATTTTGTGACAACATTACTACACTATGGACAAAATCCACTTTCACCTCAGGGAGGCCATGTCAGTTGATGACAAATGATCCTAAATGTATGTCAAATGATGATGTAACCTAAGTGGTAACTACTGCTCTTTCCTAGGATTTTCTTTGTGTACACTTACCGTTAATGGTGCTTGAATGAGGTATTAGTTGTTATCAAACCCACTCTTATGTCAACTCGCACTATGTCACTTTCTCTCAGTGATCATGCATAATTTATGAACTACTTTCCTACCTCCCTCCCATCTCTCCCTTCATATTTGCCAATGTGCATCTTATATTTGGTATCTATATCAGAAAATAATAATTACAAGCAATCCTTGTGCGTGATCAGTAAAATATAAATACTTTGGCCCATACATATAGGCCAAAATATTAAAGTGTTATATGTAACTCTAGTATTATGTAGTTATTATGATTGTGATTTCATTTACATAAGTCTCCAGGCAGTCACCAGATTGCCAAGAATTGGGGAAAGGTGAAGGTATTCAATGGCTGGAAAGCACTAGGGCTATGATAGTTGTACATCACTCTGTGAAGCTAGGGTACCTTCCAGTCCATTGAGTACCAACAGAATGAATTTTTTCATATTTTCCCAAACATTAGTGTGCAATTGGTGAATGTAGAGAGTTATTGGAAATGATGGTAGATTCTGGTTTTGATGTATGTGTTTTTCTGATTTTAGCAAAATATTAGATCCTGATATGAGCCCTCTTGGATTTGATGCTAAGAAAATGTACCATTTTATATCACTTCGATTCAAGAAAACAGCTGCTAAAGTCCAAGAACAGGCTTTAAACTGGCTACAGGTTAGTTAAATTTTTATAAAAGGCCTCATATATTTAAGTAGAATTCTATTTTATTGAAAAGATATTGTGTGAGCTATTGAAAGTTATCTTCCAAAAGGTGTAGTCGTGGAACTATAATTTTGAAAAGAGTATGCATGCACCACTATTGATATTTTGATCAATGAGTTACTGTAACTAGGCTATAGAATTGTATGTAGAAATCTTGACCAGGGATGAGGTTATTTGAGGCAATGAACAATGGGTCTTTTTCTCTTACTTCTAATTGCAGGCCTTGTATCATACAATAATGGTTCTAGGAATACAAACCTTTTGGTTCACTCATTTTGTTGTTCTGTTGAAGTTGTGTTCAATTCAAATATATATATATATATATATATATATACACATTATATATATATATATATATATATATATATATATATATATATATATATATATATATATATATATATATATATATATATGTATATATATATAAACTTGGAAAAGACGCTCTCCGGCGACGCACAAACACACAAACACTAACACAAAAAACACTACACACATAGAAACATAAAAGAAGGACACTTACATTGGATATTTACGTTTCGACGGCACGGTCGTCGTCATCAGAATGCCGTTGTCGGGGAAGAGCGGAGAGGACATGTGCAAGAGAAGGGTGACGGGAGGAGAGGTAAGGGGCCAATGGGAAGCGGACAAGGTGGGGGAGGGGGAAATGGCAGGGGGCGGTAGAGTTGCCGCGGTAGGGGAAGAGCTGGAAGGTCCCGGTCGTGAAGCGGCCGGGCCTTTAGCGGGGGACTTGGTGACCGATTCGCTCAGAAGAGTGAAGCGGTTCTAGGCAGCTTTGGATAAAATCCTTATATATATATATACAAATGCATATATATACATACATATACACATATACATATATATATATATATATATACACACACTCTTCTACATATATACAAGGAGGAGGAGAATTAAGGGGCCAATAGGAAGCGGACAAGGTGGGGGAGGCGAAATGTAGGCAGCATTGGATAAAATCAGTGGGCTTGGTTCAGCCCGGGGGGTTTAAAGGACTGGAGCACCCAGATATGTGCCATCTCGCGAGTTCTCACCTCTATGTTACTAGCGGAATTGGGAAGGATTTCAATCACTGAAACGGAGAAGCAGTCATCAAAAGACTGGTTGTGGGAAGCAGTGTGAGTAGGGATGGGATAATTAAGGAAGGTGGGAGATTTGGTGGAATAGCGGTGGTTATTCATTCGGAGGGAAAGGGTGGTCGTGCATTCACCCACGTAAAAGGCAGGGCAGAAGTTACAGGAGAGGCGATATATAAGGTTTTTAGAGGTGCAGGTGGCTATGGGTTGGGAGTTGGTAATAAGGGACGTGGAAGGTCTGAGGAGATGGCAGCATTTACAGCGTGGGCGGTTGCATGGTGCGGACAGGGGTGGGGAAGAGACAGGGGTGCTCGTAGGTGGTTTTATAGACTTAAAGATATCACGCAGGTTTGACGGGCGTTTAAATGAAACGGAGGGACAATGTGGGAATAAAGGTGATGTGGATTGACTATTGCTAATAATTGGGAAGAGTTCACGGATTATCTGTTTAATTTTGTGGGTTCCGGGGAAGAAAGTGGTGATAAGGTTAGGGCATTTTGGGCGGTTAGGTTTGGGGAGAGGAGTGTATTGGGTTGAAGGTTTGAGAATTTTCCTGTTGAGCAGTGTTTCAGGGTACCCATATTCTCTGAGAGAAACGTGTAACTGGTCAATGTATTTCCGTTTGGAGGGGGTGTTGTTGCAGAGACGGAGGCCGCGGACTGAGAGTGAGAAGGGGATGGAGCGTTTTGTGTGCGATGGGTGACAGCTATTGAAATGGAGATATTGTTGGGTGTTGGTCGGTTTAATGTGAACTGAGGTGTAAAACTTATTGTTCTGGAGATGAATTTCAATGTCTAGAAAGGTGAGATTTGAGTCTGATATAGAGGAAGTGAAAGAAACCGAGGAGGAGGAGTTGAGAGAGGAAATGAAGGATGACAAGTTTTCGCGTCCGTGGGGCCAAAGGAGGAAAATATCATCAATGTAACGGGCCCAGAAGAGTGGTTTAAGGGTTTGTTGCTGGAGAAATTTTTCTTCAAGTTTACCCATAAAGAGATTGGCGTATGCAGGAGCCATACGCGTGCCCATTGCAGTACCTTTTATTTGCAAATAAATTTTTTCATTGAATTGGAAGGCATTTTTGGTTAGGACGAGTTGGCTCAGTTCGAGAAGAAAATCTGTGGATGGGGTGTGTGGTGTCGGTCGTAGAGAGAGGTAATATTTCAGTGCTTCTAAGCCTTCTTTGTGGGGAATGGAGGTGTACAGAGATGTAACGTCTATTGTGGCCATGAGAATGGTCGTGCTGTGAGGAATTGGGATTGAGTGTAGACGTTCCAGGAAGTGGTACGAATCTTTGATGTAAGAAGGGAGTGAAGTGGCTATGGGTTGAAGGTGGTGGTCTATAAATGCGGAAATTCGCTCAGTGGGGGAGTTGATGCTAGAGACAATGGGGCGTCCGGGGTTATTGGTTTTGTGAATTTTGGGTAGCAAATAAAAATGTGGGGTCTTAGGATTAGGAGGAGAAAGAATGGATATATCTTTACGAGATAGACCTTCTCCGGGACCAAAATTGGATAGAAAAGATAGAATATCCTTTTGGTATGAAGGATTAGGATCTTGGGGCAGGGGGGTGTAGCAAGAAAGGTCATTTTATTTGCTACCCAAAATTCACAAAACCAATAACCCCGGACGCCCCATTGTCTCTAGCATCAACTCCCCCACTGAGCGAATTTCCGCATTTATAGACCACCACCTTCAACCCATAGCCACTTCACTCCCTTCTTACATCAAAGATTCGTACCACTTCCTGGAACGTCTACACTCAATCCCAATTCCTCACAGCACGACCATTCTCATGGCCACAATAGACGTTACATCTCTGTACACCTCCATTCCCCACAAAGAAGGCTTAGAAGCACTGAAATATTACCTCTCTCTACGACCGACACCACACACCCCATCCACAGATTTTCTTCTCGAACTGAGCCAACTCGTCCTAACCAAAAATGCCTTCCAATTCAATGAAAAAATTTATTTGCAAATAAAAGGTACTGCAATGGGCACGCGTATGGCTCCTGCATACGCCAATCTCTTTATGGGTAAACTTGAAGAAAAATTTCTCCAGCAACAAACCCTTAAACCACTCTTCTGGGCCCGTTACATTGATGATATTTTCCTCCTTTGGCCCCACGGACGCGAAAACTTGTCATCCTTCATTTCCTCTCTCAACTCCTCCTCCTCGGTTTCTTTCACTTCCTCTATATCAGACTCAAATCTCACCTTTCTAGACATTGAAATTCATCTCCAGAACAATAAGTTTTACACCTCAGTTCACATTAAACCGACCAACACCCAACAATATCTCCATTTCAATAGCTGTCACCCATCGCACACAAAACGCTCCATCCCCTTCTCACTCTCAGTCCGCGGCCTCCGTCTCTGCAACAACACCCCCTCCAAACGGAAATACATTGACCAGTTACACGTTTCTCTCAGAGAATGTGGGTACCCTGAAACACTGCTCAACAGGAAAATTCTCAAACCTTCAACCCAATACACTCCTCTCCCCAAACCTAACCGCCCAAAATGCCCTAACCTTATTACCACTTTCTTCCCCGGAACCCACAAAATTAAACAGATAATCCGTGAACTCTTCCCAATTATTAGCAATAGTCAATCCACATCACCTTTATTCCCACATTGTCCCTCCGTTTCATTTAAACGCCCGTCAAACCTGCGTGATATCTTTAAGTCTATAAAACCACCTACGAGCACCCCTGTCTCTTCCCCACCCCTGTCCGCACCATGCAACCGCCCACGCTGTAAATGCTGCCATCTCCTCAGACCTTCCACGTCCCTTATTACCAACTCCCAACCCATAGCCACCTGCACCTCTAAAAACCTTATATATCGCCTCTCCTGTAACTTCTGCCCTGCCTTTTACGTGGGTGAATGCACGACCACCCTTTCCCTCCGAATGAATAACCACCGCTATTCCACCAAATCTCCCACCTTCCTTAATTATCCCATCCCTACTCACACTGCTTCCCACAACCAGTCTTTTGATGACTGCTTCTCCGTTTCAGTGATTGAAATCCTTCCCAATTCCGCTAGTAACATAGAGGTGAGAACTCGCGAGATGGCACATATCTGGGTGCTCCAGTCCTTTAAACCCCCCGGGCTGAACCAAGCCCACTGATTTTATCCAATGCTGCCTACATTTCGCCTCCCCCACCTTGTCCGCTTCCTATTGGCCCCTTAATTCTCCTCCTCCTTGTATATATGTAGAAGAGTGTGTGTATGTATATATATATATATATGTATATGTGTATATGTATGTATATATATGCATTTGTATATATATATATAAGGATTTTATCCAAAGCTGCCTAGAACCGCTTCACTCTTCTGAGCGAATCGGTCACCAAGTCCCCCGCTAAAGGCCCGGCCGCTTCACGACCGGGACCTTCCAGCTCTTCCCCTACCGCGGCAACTCTACCGCCCCCTGCCATTTCCCCCTCCCCCACCTTGTCCGCTTCCCATTGGCCCCTTACCTCTCCTCCCGTCACCCTTCTCTTGCACATGTCCTCTCCGCTCTTCCCCGACAACGGCATTCTGATGACGACGGCCGTGCCGTCGAAACGTAAATATCCAATGTAAGTGTCCTTCTTTTATGTTTCTATGTGTGTAGTGTTTTTTGTGTTAGTGTTTGTGTGTATGTATATATATATATATATATAATGTATATATGTGTGTGTATTTATATATACTCACACACACATAGATTATATTTTTATATATATACTACCTTGATCAAAAAGTTCCCGGAATTTATTCAGAAAATTAAAAATACAAGTTTATTCATCTAAATCTATATTGTCCCCTTCAAAGTAATCCCAATCGACTGCAACACACTTATGCCAGCGCTTGATCCAATCCTCGAAACATTTTTTATATTCGGTTTTCGGTATGTCCATCAGTGCTTCCTGCGATTTTTCCATTACTTCCTCTCGGCTGCTAAAACGCGTTCCCCGTAATGGTTTTTTAACTCGATTGAACAGAAAGAAGTCACAGGGAGCCAAATCAGGTGAATTCGGTGGCTGTTGGATAGTATTTGTTGCATTTTTCGTCAAAAAATTACGAATAATGATAGCACTGTGCGACGGTCTCGACGCACTATGCGACGATTTCTGGTCTCTTTCGGCGAATTGCTTCACGCAAACGTCTCATAACGCCCAAATAGTACTCTTTGTTTGCTGTCTGGCCTTCTGGCAAAAATTCATGATGCACTACACCGTTGTAATCCATGAAAACCGTCAGCATTGCCTTCTTTTTTGACTGAAAACGACGTGGTTTTTTTGGTCACGGCTCATTTGGTGAACGCCATTCACTTGCCTGATGTCTGGATTGCGTGTCGTACTCATAAACCCACGTCTCGTCTCCAGTAATGATCCTTTTGATGAATGTGGGATCGGATTCAGCCTCGCAAATCATGTCTTTTGCGACGTCAACACGGTCTCTTTTTTGCATGAAATTGAGGTCTTTTGTCACCAACTTTGCTGCTACACGACGGAAACCCAAATCATTAACCACAATGTCTTGGGCGGATCCATAGGCAATGTTCAAGTCCTCCGCTATTTCTCTGATGGTTAATTGGCGGTTATTGACCAACATTTCTTTTACTTTATCAATTTTTTCACCGACTTTCGATGTCGATGGTCTGCCACTGCGTTCATCATCTTCGATTGACTCACGACCACTTCTGAACCGCTCGTACCACTGGTAAACGACCTTTTTTTTTAGAGAATCGTTGCCGAAACACTTTTCCAACATTTCCAACGTCCGTGCGCCACTAAATCTGTTTTTTACGCAAAATTTAATACAAGTTCGTTGTTGCAAATTTAAATCCATTTCTGCAATTGTAAAAAATCGCCAACACACACAGAGATAGATGTACTCTTGGCTACGTAACTTTTGCAAATGTCAAGTTATGACACTAAGATTTAAAGGGAATATCAACAACAGATGTACCAATTTAACAAAAAAAAACGGAACTCAAATCGGAACGATGGGAGCGCCACACTGTGGTTATTGGGAACTTTTTGTTCAAGGTAGTATATATATAATATATATATATATATAACGTAAACCATAAACACAGTAATCAACCCGAAGGTCGGTTTAGTAGGTGATAGTAGAGCTCACCCATGTACCAAGCCCAACGGCGTGTGAATATTCACACATCAGGGTAGTGGGGCCAGTTCCTTTCCCTGTGCCGGTTATGGTTTCCCAGGAAGATCTGGTACCCGAAAAATCAACTAGCTTGGGTGGAGCTGCAGGTGCCCAAAGTGCCTTGCCCGGGAATCGAACCCGGGACCCTCTGGTCAGCAGTCCAACGCTCTACCCGCTAGACCACCGCGACCCGCATATATATATATATATATATATATATATATATATATATATATATATATATATAAATTCACTAAATAGTCATAGCAAACACAGAAACTAAAACATATAAAAGAGGGACTCACTAGTTCTCGAATTTTCGGTGGTGCAACCACCTTTCTCAAGAAGAATTAGGAACAGAACATATATATATATGTATGGGGTTGCGGTCGTCCAGTGGGTAGAGCGTTGGACTATTGACCAGAGGGTCCCGGGTTCGATTCCCGGGCAAGGCACTCTGGGCACCTGCAGCTCCACCCAAGCTAGTTGATTTTTTGGGTACCAAATTCGTCCTGATTTTATTCTATATTCCTCTCGGTTAGTGATCTCATTACTGCAATGGCATCATGCATACCTCTTCCTTTCCTAAACCCAAACTGATCATCCCCTAAGTAATCATTTGCCTTACTCTCTATCCTTTTGTTAATGATCCTGAGAATAACTTTAGCTGCGTGGTATATCAAACTTATTGTTCTGTAATCCTCACATGATTTGGCCTTTACCTTTTTTGGAATAGGAACTAACACTGATCTCACAAAATCTTCCGGCCAGATTCCTTCCTCATAGATACTACGAATCAGTCCATATAGGACCTTCTTCCCACATTTTCGTAAACATTTCAACAGTTCTACAGGAATGTTGTTTACCCCACGGCCTTATTTGCTTTCATCTCCTTTAAAGCCCTTTCTATTTCATCGTCGAGTATACAGGGACCTAAGCTATCTTCTTCTACATCATGTTCCATTTCTATGTCTAACCTTGTCGGCCTAAGTTCTTTACTATACAGTGTTTCTATATATTCCTTCCATCTCTCTTGGATTTCTTCTGGTTCAACTATTATCTTACCCCACTTATTTTTAACTGTTAGCACAGATCTTGCCTTCTTACTTCCCGATAATAACATAGCCTTGCTGTATAGAGCACCAATTTTATCCTTCTTCTGTAAAATTTCCATATCCTCGCATTGCGTTTTCCACCATTCTTCTTATGCTTTATTTGTGGCCCTTCTGAATTTATTGTTTACTTTGTACTTCATTTTGCCGAATTGTGTGTTTACATTTTTCCATCTTCTTCTCTTATCCATCTTTGCAATCATCTCATCCGTGACCCATGGTTTCCTTATTCTTTTCCCGTTAATGGTTCCTATAGTGTCTTTTGGTGCTTCCGATATCCCTTGCTTGATACATTCCCATTTTTCTTCGATTGTACTCAGTTCTTTACCGTCATCCATTATTTTCTCTACAGCCTGCTGATACTCCTTCCTCGTTAATCCATTTAATGCTTCTACGTTCCATTTCCTAACCCGCCGCCCTTGCCTTATCTTCTTGAAACGGACGTTACATTTCATAACAACTAAATTGTGGTCAGAGTCCACATCTGCTCCTGGGAAACTGTGCGAATTTACCACACTGTTCCTAAACCTGTGCCTATCCATAATATAATCTAACTGATACCTTTCTGAGTCACCAAGTTCGTCGGCTCTGCTTTAATCTCTACGAGTAAGATTCTATCATTTGCTTGCTCTATGTTGACTATGCTTCTTCCTACCCCTTTCTTTAATATCACGGCAACCCATCGTTGGCTCTCTTTCCCGCCGCTGTATATTATTCTATAACTATCACTCCAGTAATCCCCGCTTTTCTTCCATCTCACCTTGCATAGACCTAAAACATATATATTGCCTCTTTCCATCTCTCGCTTAATATTCTCTAATTTGCCTGTCCTCAACATGTCCTGACATTCCATGTTCCTATTCTAACTACTTTCGTTTTCTTCTGCGTCTTCTGTCCTGCTGCTGTTATTTCTCCCCCACAAGGGTTTCGTGGGATGATGACTGCGGAAGCCTTGCCTCCCCTGCTGCCGGGTACAACACACGGCACTTGGGCCGAGTCCCGTAGTTGCCAGGACTCATATTCTCTATAGTGCCCATCATTACATTCTTGGGAATGATAATTGAGATGGTTTCCCGTTGCCTTCCTCAATAGTGTTTTTAACATGACACCATCACTTAATGGCCGCCCCACTGGGGTCAGACGCCTTTGCAGCCGCCTCACTGAGGAACAGACGCTGCGTGGACTACCTTTCGTCTGGCTCCTAATACCTGTATATATTTATATATATATACATACATATATGCATGTTTGTGTGTTTGTATATGTATGTGTGTGTATGTTTGATACATTAATTTCGTTTTCCTAATTTAACTAAGAAGATATGAATTATAAGTTTTTGTCACGCCTGATTTACAGATATTAACAACATTGGAAATAGTCATACCCTTAAATTTGCTGTTTTCAATGTTTGGAAATGGGGTGAAAGGAATGAGAGGCGGGAGATTAGAGAAATGCAGTGATATATCATCTCATGACCCAGCACATATACCTCGTGCTCCATCGTCATCTTCTCCAAGTCATGCAGCTGAAAATGGAAAGAGTCATAACAGCAGTATATGTGAGACATTATTTATCATTTTCTTAATTTTAAGCATAACCCTGGTGTAGCTTTAGCCTTCTATCTGTTGGAATTCACTATAATGCATGCACATGTGTTAACAAAGTGCCTGAAATAATTTAATTCTATCTGAACTTGAAAACTCATGCTTCGAGTTTTGTTTTAAATCATGAAGTTTGACACATTTTTCTCTAACCTTCCATTCACCTGATCTTCTATTTATTTAAGGTAATATTTAAAATATTTATATCTCTGGTTTTTCTCCATCTACTCTGCTGAATTTAATTTTCCATGTTTACAAAAAATATTCTAATGCTCAAGTATGGGTCAAATCCAAACCCCCAAATCAAAATCAATTCTTTCATCAAATCTCAAATCTGAATTCACCATTTTTTCATTTGCTTTTTAAATCCTCATTTCCATATAATTTGGCATTTGGCCTGAATCCAGATTCATATATTTTATATTCATTAGTAGTTTCTCATTTTCTTCCATTACAGTTTTACTATGTGAGCAGCTAATTAAATAATTACAGTGACTTCTTGTTTCAGGTTTAAACAAAGTTTTATTAATAGTTAAATTTAAAAAGATATTGTTCACTAATTTTCACTTTTATTGTAATGGTACTTGAAACTACTATTCCTAATGTACCACAATCTTCTATGCTTGATATTGCATGTACACAATCCTGATTTCATTAAATTAATTCATTTGGGCAGGATTCAATGCATTAGACCTAGAATTGTATCACTTTAGAATTTATAATAACGAAGCTCTACCGACTCATTTGAATGAGAAAATTTTTTTTCAAGTGATTTGTTTGTAATGAACTTCTAGATGACTAAATGAATATATTTTTAACTTGATATCTTTTCATATTTATGCCTGGAATTGAAGGTTTTGAGAGTGACTATTTTATACATTTAATGGTGAGTCACTATGATTTTAGTGTTGATTCACAACTCAGTTTTTTTTCTCAATAGCTACTTGTTATTAAAATATTTTCAGCTCCTGTGGTGGAAGATTCAGGAGGCCAGGCATCACCCCTGTCCGAAGATGAAGAGGGTGGTGGGTCACCTTCAGGTGGTCAAGGCCATCACCACCGTTCCCCACCTCAAGTAGAAACTGATGCTGAACTTAATCTTCCTTGTTGTATTTTCATGCTGGACATTCTACTTCGTCAGGTTTGTTGAATGACGAGGAGTAGGAGAGAAGAATATGGTTAATTATTACTTGCAGGCTGAATGTGCATAGCAAAAATTTATCATTAGTTTTTGTTTCTGAAACTCAAATTGAAGTTGAAGGTGCAGAGATACACTTCAGCAGAGTCGATTGAAATGGTGTTGACAAAGCAATTGAACAGTATTCCTATTCAGGCATTCCAGAAGGCAGTGTTAGACCTGAAGATTCACACTAGCCAGTTTCGTTTTTTTGTTTGGTCTGTGCATGTCCAATTCTGGAATTTTTCAATGCATGGTGTAAATGGTGATTCAACAGAAATTAAAAAAAATAATCCTTCTAAAATAGGTGAGGTATTGGATTTTCTGATACTATGAAGTTTTTATATTTTTATAAATACTCTTCTACTATATGTTCTAATAGTATTTCATTCTATGAATTAGAAAACTATACTCAGGAAAACATTATTTCAAAATGCAATCTAAACTGAAAATATTGAACTTCAGTGCTTATGTAAGTCAAAAAATATATTCAAGATCTCCCTATGCATCTCAAAAGCCACAATTTTATCTTCCCATGATTATTTATGAAATAATGACTTTGATGTCATCTTCTTTACTTCATGGAAATTATTGGAAATTGGGGCATTTGCGCGCACTAGCCAATCTCACCATGAGATATTTTAATCATTTGTCTTTAAATCTAATTTTTTGCTGACTGCAATGCATGGATGGAATAAATAATTTGCAATATATAATTAGAACATAATTTCTTCTTCCATGCCTTCACTTTAGATGGAATTGCAAGAGATAGAATGCCACTCTGGAACTGAAACCCCTCTAGCAGAAGATTCATGGCGCCTCCTGAGAAGCATGCTGGCAGTTTCCTGGGTTGGCTCTCATTCTTGTGGCAGAGAGTCCAGACATTACCCAGCAGCATTTCTTGAAGATAGAACTTTGCAAAATACTCAGGATCAAGCTCCACAGGTAACGTGCTAACTGTAGTTTTTATAGTTAGAACATATGTAAAAAAAGAAATTTGCAGATTTCCATTTATGAACCCTTTTACTCCCAAGCCCTTTACAGTATGTATGTTAAAAAATAGCACTATTTGAAAAAAATTTTTAATGCAGTAATCTCTACATTATCCATGCCAATGGATGCATGAAGTATGGTTGATCAGAAAATGTGGATAAATGATTTACATGGAAAATATGGTTGTAATATAAACAGATGTATACAGAAACTCTCTTTTTTCATTTGGGAGGATTAATTGAGTTTTTTAGGAATGCAAAGTACAATTTTTTTCAATATTTAGCCATTTTACAAAGGTGGAATCTCCTCCTCAATGTATATATTTATCCCAACAGTGTTTTTAAAATTTTTGAAACAGTCTTGGAGTGCTTCTTCCGTAATGCTCATAAACTCCTCCGTCAAATTTTTCTCTACTCCTGGAAAGGTGGCAAATCTTTTTCCTTCGAGCAGGGTTTTTAGTTTGGGGGACAGGAAGAAGCCACATGGGGTGGTCAAGTCTGGGGAGTAGGGTGGGTGTAGAAGCACAGCAGTCTTGGTCTTGGCTAAAAACTCTGAGAGATGAATCACAGTGTCATGGTAAAAAACCACTCACCATTCCTACAAAGTTCAGATGTTTTCACCTGATTCTCTCTCTTAGACATTTCATAACCCCCAGATAGTACTCCCATGTTGACTCTTTGGCCTATAATTAGGCATTGATGTGATATTACTAATTTCATGTACTCTACCTCACAAGCAACAAAGATGATAAGGTTATTTAATAATGACGGAGCATATGATAGTTGTAGGCAGGCTGCAATGTTAGTGAGAAAAATGAAATGTAAATTCATTTGAATCTACATCTTTAAAAGTGCCCGCTGGACATTTATTTTTATATATCAACTATTGAAAATTATGGAAGCTGTTAAGGTACTTAAATAATCAATTGATTTATATTGATTTAGACGTATTATTATTAGAGCAAAATGCTGTGATTTCCATCTTCATTGCATGTAAAAACTCCTCATCATAATTTTTTCTAAAAATTGGTTTTTAAATTTTGAAATTTAATCTTTAAATTTTTTTCTTTTATTATTTTAAAGTTGCACGGATATTTGTGCATACAGTAGTATTTTCCCTTTTCCTCTTTCTTCTGGTCTTTTTCTTTTTCTCATCTATTCTTTCACCCATAAACCACTTGACTATATTGGTGGTAATCAGGCTGCATCTTTTTCCTAATCTTTTCTAATCAGTATCTGGGGTCTAGGGGTAGTCGTCCATTTTTGCCAAGCTTTTCAGGATACCTGTTTCCTTATTTACTAGGGATGGCTGTATTTTTCCAATTACAATAGCAATTGTAATTGGAATCCAATTACAATAGCAACACTTGTGTAATTAAATTTTCTGATTCTAGAACATTTTTATTTCAGACTCAACAAAGCAGGAGTACTGGTGTGAAGTTACAAATATCTGTTGGAGTTGAGGATGAAGCAAATACAGATTGTGTCTTGTGTGAATCAACTGTTGTTTGGCATCAACTGGCATTGCGTCTAGTTCGTTTTCTTACTCCTGAGTTTCCTGCTCATTCCCCAGATGTAAGTCTGCATTGAAATGATTTGTTTTTTTTTCTTCAAAGGCCACCCTGTTGAGGTTTTCCACAGTAATTTGTTATAGATAACACAGGCCAACAGTGGTTTTGGTGCCAGAGCTTTTAATGTTGATTTAAAGAACAATTGGGGTGCTGAATCCAATTATGAAACTAGTTTTTTCCTATCAGCTATAGTTTTCAAGATATAGATATGTTGTTACTTACGTAAAAAAATCTTCTACATGATGATATGGGAATATTATATTAATAATAAAACCCACTAAATATAAAGACTTGATTTATTTCTAGGGCTGTTAAATCACCCATAAACACAACAGAATTTTACAATACAATTGAACACAAATACTAAAATTTTTTACTGTAATAAAACAAATTGAAAAGAAAAAAATACATAAAAACATCACTCAACACATCGGAAGCTTCTTTTGCGCGATTTTCTTGAGCGTACTTTGTTCAAACAGTCTCGTTTTAAGCACCAGCAGTAATCTGCCATCATATGGTTATCCCATCTTCCTTGGTAGCGAGCTTCCATTGTTTTTATATCCTGGTGAAATCTTTCACCTTGTTCTTCACTTGTGTCTCCTAAATTTCCAAGAAAATTGTCTGAGTGGCTGTGTAGGTAGTGAACTTTAGTGCTCATATTACATCCAAGTGATTTGAAGCTACTGAGCATAATGTTTACCAGCTCAATATAATTTTCACTTTTGTGATTTCCTAGAAAATTTTTTATGACCTCAACAAATGACATCCAACTAATTTTTTCAATCTCATTCATTGATTTGACAAAAGCAGGATCCTTTGTAAGTTGTCTGATTTGTGGCCCCTCAAAAATACCAGCTTTAAGTTTTTCTTAAGCTGGCATCTTTAGTCTTAAGTAGCCGAAGAATGGACCATCCTTGTCAAGAGCCTTTACAAATTGCTTCATTAGGCCTAGTTTAATATGTAGAGGCGGTAAGATGATTTTCTCTCTTTCAACTAAAGATTCAGCAATGATGTTTTCTTTCCCAACAACCAAGTTTTCTCTCTTAGGCCACTCCTTCTTAATCCAGTGGTTTTGTCTGTCCCTGCTATCCCAGAGGCACAAGAAACAAGGATATTTTGTGTAGCCACTTTGCTGCCCAAGAAGAAAGTTCACCATTTTTAAATCTACACAAATCCCCCAGCGATGTTCCTGGTATTTTATCTTCTGTAAGACCAATGCTATTGTATCGTATTCTTCTTTCATTTTAGTTGAATGAGCGATTGGTATTGCACCAAACCTGTTACCATTGTGAAGAAGTACACATTTTAAACTACGCTTGGAGCTATCAATAAATAAACGCCAATCACTAGCATCATATTGTGATAGTAGTCCCATTTTTTCCAAAAGACCCTTAACGTCTAAACAAAATGTAAGATTGTCTTCTTGAGTAAAGAAGGGTAGCATATCCTTTTCCCTTGTGCGATAAAAACTTATTTTTGTACCGGGTTGCAGTAAATTCTTTTCATGCAGTCTTGATGCTAGTAGTTCGGATGCTTCCTTCGATAAGTTCAGTTCTCTAGCAAGATCGCTTAGTTCATCTTGATTAAATAGTTGAGGGATTGTTGATACCCCCTCGTAGTCACTGCCACTATCGTCAATAGAATGAGAAATGTTTTCAAATAACTCAAATTCTTCCTTAGATATATCTGGTAACGTCTGAAATATTGGGATCAGTATTTCTTCTGAATGGGGTACCGGGCGTCTAGCTGAAGGCAAATCTAGATATGTCCACTTGTGGCGATTTTTTCGATTAATTCCCGAAAAATGTACTATGCAAAAATAACAGTCGTCAATATGGTTCACAGGTTCTCTCCACACCATTGGCTCACCAAATTTTAGACTTTTCCTTTGTCCTGTTGTCCATTGCCGCAGATGTTCAGTACATGTTTTATCTTGGTCACCAAGCTTAACACCAAAATATCCCAAGTATGCACGTTTCACAAAGTCTGTAATATTTTTCATATTTTCTTTTACCATATATTCCCATGTATACTTATAGATTTATTTAACTTTGAAAATTATTTTCCGGAATATATCGAATATTAAAACAACTAATCGTAAGATGTGCCATATCTAAAAAAGTAGAGCTGTTAAATAAAAATGGATTTCATATTTGGATTCAGCTCTACAAATATAGTTAAAATCAACACAAAGATTCCCGGCACAAAAAAAAATTTTTTTTGTAGGCCTGTGTAATCATAATTTTACCTTACAAATCAACTCTAAAATAAGTACTATGAAAAACTACTATAACAAAATTAGTTCAAAAGACATGCTTATCGTTTTATTATTAGGGAGTAACAAACTTCCCTTATGAAAAAATTCTCCATGATTATTTTACAATCTATACAGTTTTCCTGGTTACAGCATGTACACAAATTTTTCTTTAGATGGTTGTATAAAATTATGTACAATATACATTTGCATACCGTTTAATAGTATGCAATAGTACGTGTGCATATTTATAAATCCATTATTATGGCTAGAGAAAAGAATGTTTCTGAACTAAAGACAAAATTTTAAGAAATTCACAGTGCAAGAGGGCACCACAGTTTAGTTCATCAAATATTTTTTTACATCTAACTGGCAAAAATAAATGGACTGCATTCCACATGGCCAAGGCATATCATTTTTGTGCTGTATTTCTTATACTAATATGTGTATTAAAATATTAAAAATTAAATAAAATTACATAATTCATTTAAACATCCACAGAGCTATGAGTCTGTGTATAAATGGTTTTATGGATTGTTTTACAAAAGGACATATTTTTATAATTCCTCTGCCTATTTATAAAACTTAGTGTGAAGGTTTTTTCCACTTCTCATATTATTAGCTTTCACTTCTGGGATTCCCACTGTGCTGATCAGTGATTGGCAGGTGGTTACATTTTCACCCCCATTTGCACCTTGGATAGCATGTTCTGATTGGTCAAGCCATGGAACAACCTTTTCCATGCTCCAGCAAACATCTATTCCTCTGTATCCATCCTCCCTATTGAAATTCTAGTTTCTTCATACTAGGGGCAGTCCAATGAAAACCGTACACCTACAATAACACACAGTCCATAGTAGCGGTGGCTTGCAGGGTTTTAAAAAAATACTAAAAAAGCTAGAAGATAGCTTTTTACGTATGGATACTGCCATTGCTGTGGTAGGAAAACTCCAAGCATTTAGTTGTTGAATTATGTCCATGTTGGTGCATGGACTGGTTGTAGCAGGTGTTCGGTTATCATTTGACTGCCCCTCATAATTTTGATGGCTTCCCTAATGACTTGGGAAGTAACTATGCTCTTTTTTGATTAATATTGTATTTTCCAGGCTTATGAAATGCCCATGTTCTGACCGGGTTAGTTCTGCAATGACAGGCATATTTGTTTTTATGATGTGATCTCTCTGATGTTCTTTTATTCTTTATTATACTAATCTTCCTGTTCTTCCAATATAGATTTTACAAAAAGGAAATTTCAACATATATGTCATTGCAGAACACACCTGATGAAGATTAAAACAAGTGGGGAAGTACGGAAGATGTCATAACTAGTGGCTGGTGGCCCTGAAAAGAAGCTTAAAGTCTGACTGCCCATTGAGTGAAACAGCCACTTCATCCTCTAAAGGATTCAACTTTATGGTTGCACCAAGAGCAATCCTAAAGAATATACAGCCACCGACGTGGAAGTTGAGATAAGGAAGTTACCCCAGACCAAGGCATCAAAAATCAGAGACTATGTTAATGTGTTCCTTTGATGGGACATCCACCAAAATCCTACACAACATCTACAGAATGAAAATCATTGGAAGAGCTTAAGACTGATAATGAACTTATGATTTTTTTAAGATAAAGGCAATACAACTATGGTTATGATGCAAGAGGATTACCAGAGCAGAATTGAAGAATTATTAAAAATCAGCACATACTAGAAATTAGAGATTTAACTTTGAATTTGGACCAAGGCACATGGTGAAGTGTCCATCCATTCCTCAGGATGAACAAAGGAATATCTTCCCTTCTATGGCCAGACCATCCAGGCTATACTGCCTCTGAAAAATTCAAAAAGAAGGGATACCTTTGTGACCATTGTCAGCAATAGTGGTATGGCAGCCTATGGGTTGTTAAAACTCCGAGCAAATCTCTTCAGCTTTGCACTGCTCAGATTTCCTCATTCAGCTCACTTCATGTTTTATCATCTGTGATACCGAAGTTAATGATGAGGACCTCGTCAGTTTAAATGTTCCTATCAATGATACCATGGAATGAATCCTATGCCTAACCAACTATTGCCAGCCAGGGAAAACAGAGCTTTGCTGAGTCCCATCTACAGATTTCATATTTCCTATGGGATGATTGCTATTTCCTGCAAATTGAAGGTGCAGCCATGGGCTCTTCCCTCTCCTTGATAATAGCCTTGATAGATATTTGTATGAAAGAATTCAGGGACAAAGCCATCCAACAATAAACCAAAAATATGGTTAAGGCATGTGGATGATTCATTTATATTGCCACACAGTAGCTTAGGACATTGCCTTTTGGAAGAAAGACCAATACTGACTGCCATTTGTCTGTGCTCTCTACCACCATCCAGTTCAGTCACTCTGTAACACCCTAATTAATTATGCATGCAGTGTCTCCAACATTGTCTAGTGAAAAGAAGCACATTATATCTGGAAACTTTCAATGAGGCAGTAATTCTTGAAGTACTATAAGCCTGAAATGAGGTATTCTTGAAAAATAGTGAAGAAAAGTAGGAAGGTAAAGCCAGAATAATGTTAAATAGTAGTTTTTTTACTCTAAGCTTAAAGGAAAAGAAATTAACTGATTTCTGTTCCCCTCAAATTTCTGAATAATGAATACATTGAAATTTTGATTTTGCATTTCTGATTTTCTTTAATTTTATATGCTTTTTTAGTTCAGATAATACATTTTATAATAAAATTTGCTATTTTGGCATGACCAATTTATTTAATTTTTACAATTTATCAATACATATATAATTTTAAACCATCTGTTTTCTCCTGGAAATGAATTTTTCAAATATTTCTCTTTCCAAACGCAGGTATTTTAATTGATTTGAAATATTTGTTTTTCTTTATAACTTGCAATAATTATAGTTTTCTGTTGACAATGATTTCCTATGTATGTGTGACTTTGTTTCAGTCGGAAGTGGAAGAAGGAAGCTCTGGTACTGGTGAGGATGGAGGTGGAGCAGGCTCAAGTGGTGGTGGGACTACTGGACCAGCTGGTTCTCATGGTACTGGCTCAAGTGAAAAGCAAGGAAGGGGCAGTGGACCTTCACAATCAGACAATAAAGCATCTGAAGTGGCCATTTGCATGCCTCTGCCTGAAATACTGTCAGTCGGCGGTGTTTTGGTAAACATGCCTCAGGTTTGTTATTGCTGCTATGCTTAAATTTGATTGTGTTGTAAAATACCATTGAATTGAAGGACATTAGTTGTTTAAAAAATTAAGGAAACTGCTAAAATGATTTTTAAAAATTTTAATCTATGTATTGTGCAACTATTAATTGTAGAATGCAAGAAATCAATTTATCCATATGTTATTTTTTTGAAAACTGACATTTTAAATTAGGTTTTCAATAATGATTGTTATTGATAACTGTTTTACATCTTTATCAACTCCATTATATGTTTCCAAAATTAGTCTTTATAGTAAAATTAACTTAAAATGAATTAAATTCTGAAAGTATTATCATGCTTTCAATTTGCACTACTGTAATTTCAACACTCTAAATTTTGTGTGTATTGCATGCTGCTGTGCTGATTTTTGCATAATATGCATTATATTGATGTTAATATATTTTCTAATTGAACAACTTGTTTAATTTTATAGGCAATGCCATTTCAAAACTCAACGATAATGAAGGTATCCATTTCTATGAAACATTTTCCTAATAAGTAATGTCATGATGAACATAATTTAATGTTAAAGCTTAAAACATAGCTTTTAGAACAAGCTAACACTGATATGTAGCGGCAGCTGATTTTATTGAAGAATTACTTCTCATGAGGGTTGGTATGTGGGTTGGCAAATTTTATTGATGGATTTTGGATTCTTGAATAGTCTTAAATAATGTGCAAGGCTATGCAGGAAAGGAGAAGTGTAATGTTTTGCATAAACATAATCTTGAGAAGTGCATAAGTCCATTAAAAATGGAGTAGTTCGTTACTAATTTCTAGTAAAAATTTTGAAACTAAAACAAGAAATGAGGAAGCATTTCATCAAGGTAGGTCTCAGCACAGTCATAGTAGTGCTAAAGTCGCTTGTTGCAGTATTTTCAAGTTTCATAATATTTAAGTTTGAGTTAAGAACTTTCAGTGGCCTCATCCAGCTCGATATAAAATTCCAGAAAGATTTGTTTAAATATTTCAATTAAAAAAATGCCATCTCCTCTTATAAAAAATTGCTAATAACATGACTAAAACAATATATTTTTTTATATAATAAATTGAAAGTAATATATTTTATGATTACCAATTCATATTTAATTATTTGGAAATGCAGAAGAGTAACTTGAATGTTGCTCTTTTTCATGAAATCAAACCATACAAAAACTTAAAATATATAGTTAAATAAAAAGAAAATATGCTAATTTTTCACTAATATGCTCAGCATAACAAATTTCTGGTGTTTTGCAGCTGTGATGTAGTTTGGCCTTGGCTTGTCACAAAAGGAAATGTTCTAAAACTACTTTAAATTATCTCCTCTTATTAGCACTCTTAACTTGGATGCTAGTGCGCGATATTGTTGATTAAACAATTAGTCCTCCTTTTGATTATTTAAGTGACAATAATGCTTAGATCATGTCATTCTCCTTCACATTTGATACCAATCAATAGCAAAGAACAGGTTTTGTAAATTACCCATGCAGTGAACAATTAAAGGTGGAGTGTGATGTGTATATTTTTACATTATAAAGTGGCTCCTTCATCTTTTAACAATTTTTATAAAGAAAGAAAGTAGTTTGTAATAGTCTTCACAGTGGGACCTCAATTAAATGGCCTGTAGTACCAGTATGGTATAGCTAACCTGAGTATCCAGTTAATCCAAGGGAAAATTGATAATGCCTGTGCAACATGAAATACCCACAAAATCGGATGTTATTAATTTTTTCACCTTGGAGATTGGAAGTGAGGATGATAAAAGTTGTAACCTCATTAGTCATATTGACTTGTCAGCATATTGATATATTTTGGTGCTCTGAAACTGAGGATTTTGGGTCCCTCTGTCCATTGGTAGACTTGTCAACTACTTGATACTGTGCCATTGCAGCAATACCCCTCAACACCCCAGAGATATTTTGTTTTTTTCCATTTATTTTTAAATTGACCTGAAATAATTAACATCACAAACCACCCCACCATTGGTGTAAACATTATCATGATTAGCCAGCTAATTTAAGTGATGTCTGGTTATGTTAGAGCCAAATAATTGAGATTTTACTGTACTATAATTAAATCCTGTATTTTATGCCACCTTGCATCATTGCATAAATAGGGACCACAATGGTTGTTTTGATTTTTTCTTTAATTAAATCTAGAGCCACTAACTTGAAAAATAAAGGGTATAATACCAAATCAAAGGGAGGAAAGGGGATAAGAATTATTTCAAATTCAACAATACTGTCGCTAACTAAAAGTATGTTAAATAAGCAAGGGCTGCCAATCACAGCTTCTCACATAAATGCTTACAGCGTAGTTCTGCATGAATGCCTTGCTGATAATGATCTTGATTCTAGGTTAAAATGCTGGTCAGAATCTTTTAATTAAAATTTTTTTATGTGTGTTATTGTGTGTATGGGGTAGTTTCCTAAACAAAATATGTGTATTTATGGATTTAATTATTTGACGATATAGATGTAAAATGATAACAGAGTAAGTTCCTATAAAAAGTTAATCAAGTTTTTGCATTGGATGATATTATAGGGGGCCATTCATGAATAAACATTTTCAAGTAATCTGTGCTATATTTTGAAACCTGACTCTGTTTTAAATTATTTAATTATATGAAGATTTTATTTTACAAAATAGAATGAAATTATGCATCTTATTTTTACAATGTGATCATACTATTTTGACATAATACTCTTTCTACAAACAATTTATTCAATCACGTATGAACACAATTTTAATTCTTCAAATCATGAAATGTACAACAATCATCTTTGTAGTGAGGCATATGCCAAATTTTAATATGTTTTCAGGTACATTAAGTCCTTTGATAAAATAAAAGAGATGAGGCTTATGTAAGAGACACATTAATGTCATTTTCTGTAGGGATGACCATGAAGGTGTAGTGTTGCCAACAATTGGGCAAAAGGTCTTGACACAAACTATATCATTAAAATTTTTGGAAGCGGTAAGGTTGGGAGTAGAAAAAAAATTGACCCAAAAGTTATTAGACAATGTAAAATTTTGTTCATGAAATACCATATTTTGTGAAGTAATTGAATGTTTTTCATGCATCGAATTTTAAATTAGTACAACACAATAATATTCTATATTTTTATTAGTGCATAAATTCTAATGAATTATTACAGCTTACACAATATTGTTGCTTACAAGTTACTTACAGGTTATAATTCATTCAAAGGATCACTACATACACATATATTAGTGAAAACAATATGTGTAAGAAGAGTTGGTTGATTATGGGGAGGCGTCAGTTTTTCATAGTAGGGGGGCTTGGTTTATAATGGAAGTCATTGGGTTGTTGAATAGGGGCACTCATGATGGATGATTGGCCACCATATGACTATTTGACATCACATAATAATGTTTCAGTGGTGGACAGAAGATTGTTAAGGATTACACCTTTTAAAGGATTAGGAAAGTAATGTGAACAGTGATAGAGTGCTATTGATAAAAAAGGAATAGAATTAAAATTAACCTACTTATATTGAGTTGATATAGACAACTCATTAGTGTGTAAAAGTACTTGTAACTGTACACATTTGCCATATTAGATTTAGTAGGTACCTATAACATGTCATGAGGTTACCGGTCCACATTTTCTACTTTTTGTGGCATGCTATATGTTTTATAATAGAGATTTTATTACATACTGACAGCTATTTGTATATTGCCTGATTCTTAGAGAAAGCATTTATATGGTGGAACATAATAATTTTTGTCATATTAGTGTGAGATGTAATCCAAGATTAAACAATGTAAATATTTCAAAGAAGTACCCTATTTGATATCATTAAAGACACACTGGCATATAAGAAAAACCTTCATTTTAGTAAGGCACACACAAAAAAAAGGTTTTCTGCAGTCTGTGCACAAGCGTAGGTATTTAATTAAAAAGTGAAGGGAAATTTTTTTAAATTAATGTTTCTACTCAGTGATAAGAGCACATGATGTTTTGTTATGATCAGTTGTGATAAAATAAAATCAAATTTGTTTGATATCTCACTCGCACCTCTTTCAGCATCACAGAAGTAAGCAACACAAAATGCACATCATATAATAGCCATGACCTTAATAACAACAATCCCAATGGCACGTTCTTCAGTTGAATAATAAATAATTTTTTTTGTCTCAGGCATAACTTTATGGAATTTACATAACATATTGAAATGAAAGGAAAAACTTAATAATTTCACAGTAACATTAATAAAACATGACTTAGATCATGTTTTAATAAAGTACAATCCACATGGAAACCAAGGTCTTTGTTTCATAAAGTTCATGTGGGATTCCAGAGTTACTTCTTTTGTTTCATTATAAATATTATACTTTATGTATAAAAAAATATAATGAATTCAAAATAGGTAGTACCGACCATCCGGGGTGAAAAATAACTTTCAGGTTTGAAAGTTAGCCCATCGAGTTTGAACCTTCAAATATGCATGGGTAGTCCTAAAAGTTTCTGATCTAACAAATAAACAAGACATTTTTTCTTTAAATATATTTTTATTTTTCAACAAAGTCTCATTTTAAGTGGATACACTTTTTCCAGCGATGCTCAACTTTTTTTACCTTCCAAATAGTAGTTGATGTCTTTCTCCACAAAGTAGGCATTTACTTATACGATTACATCCTCGTGTAATGAAAATATCTGTCCTCCAAGCAAAGCTTTAAGGCTTGGAAATGGTAAAAAGTCACTGGGGTCAGATCTGGTGAAAGTGGTGGTTGATCAACCAATTCAAAGGGCAGTTTGTGAATTATAGCCATGGCGACCATTGAAGTGTGGGCAGGTGCATTGTTCTAATGGAAAAACACTTTCTTTGTCTTCAAATGCTGTCTTTTTCTTGTTCTTGTAATTTTTGCCTTCAGCTTATCAATTAATGATGCTTAGTATTCTCTGAGTGTTAAAAATGGCTGAAAGTTTGTTGAGTTCCTTTCAAGGCATGCACAATTACATTCCCTAACTTTTGTTGAAGAGTGCTGCCATCTTCATGGGGAGATCAGTATGTTTTCAGATCACCCACGCAAGGTGTAGGTAATTTTTTTAGCCATAGCTATGGTGCTTCTTAAATGCTGACAAATAATGCAATCTCTTTTGCTTTTTCTTCTCATTACTTCTCAAATTCAGGCGAATTTAAGAGTAGTAGAAGGAATTTCAATGAAATTAGAAAAAAACAGAAATTTTTATGTGCCTTTGTTGCATATGTGTTTGATAAATTTCCTCATACTGTAGCAAATTTTGAACTTGACACAGCTGGAGAAATTTCAACTATTACATGATAGGGGTCTACATATCTCAAAAATCCTCCTCATGCCAGGTAAAAGATTGGTCAAGTTTTAACTATACAGTTTGGTAACATGAGGTTTTAGGAAAGTAATTGTCTCCATCATCAATCATAATTAGTTAATACCAGAATCGTGATGTAAAAAATCCCAGGTTTTCTAAATAAATAGAGTTAGGCTGACTGAGAATCAGGAAATGCATGAGAAGTGAGAATTGCACATGACCTTATTACCTCTATTAACTAATTAATTAAGAGTGGATATCCAGATATGAAAATAGAGGAATAGCTGCTAAATAAAGTTAGCTCAGCTAAATGAAAAATGGTGAAGAGACAGACTTTTTTGAAGCATCCAAAGTAGTGTATCGAATTCCTGATATAAACAACATTTCTTATTGTTGTGAAATCATTTCACGTTTAGTGTAGGTCTAGTGTAGGTAGCTTAGGTAGGTAGGTAGTGTAGGTTAAAAAATGGGGTAGAAACTGGACTTACCTGTTTTATTATCAACAAATATTTTTTCAGACTATGTAAAAGTGGCTCTTTTATAATGAGTATTATTAGTTTTTATACAGATAACGTAAACACAGAAATTCCAGTAAATATATATTGAAGATCATGGATTCACCACTGTGTTATCATCAGGTGAAGGTACATCATAAAGCTAGGTAGATATACACTTTCAGGCAGAAGGGGTGGGAGGAGGAATGAGAGGAAAGAGGGTTTGAAAAAGTTATGCATTAGGGTAATGGGCACGAGTGGGGTTTGAGGGGAATAGCTGATGGGCAGTTGAAGGGGGCTTGGACACACAGCATGGTTGAGGGAGATGGGTGGGGTAATGTGAAACATTTTTCAGCCTTCCAAAAATCTATGAAAGTGAAATCCATATCGGACTCATTGTTTCTAGTGTGACTGTTACAAAACATTTACTATCCCACAAAGTGAATTCAGTTTTCAGGGAATATTTGTAAGTTCACCCCCAAATAAAGGATGAAGAATTCTTGTGAACTGGTTAAGATGCTGTCCAAAATAGTGTACCCAGAAAGTGCTGAATGGTGCCTTTATCTGTCGCTAATCTCTTTACATGTGTCCCTAGGGCAGATGCTCTCAGACTAGCTGAAATCACCCTGGGAAAGCAAGAGCTTCTGCAACCATCATCAGTGAATTTTGCTTCCTTAAACATCTCTTTGTTGATCAAAACGGTTATTTGTTCAATGGGAATTACTACCATCAGCCTGACAGACACTCTATGAGTTCTACTCTGTTCCCACTCCTGGCAGATATTTTTTAATGCAGGTTATTCTCATCCAAACACCCTCTCACCCGATCTATACATTTCCAGTGCCATACGATCTATACATACAGTTCCATATGGATAAAGTGTTTGTGTTGGAACAGAGACAGTGAGGTAACTGGACAAGTCATTTTCACTACTAAATTCTACTGGCAAAAAAATCCTATTCATCAGTGAGTTGGAAAGTGAAGGAACTCTTGACTTCCTGAATTTGTCCATCAGAATAGGCAACAGAAAGTCAATCCACTCATCCATAGGAGACACTGTTACACAGACCAAGTGAAATGCACTCATTCAAGATATCACATTCCGCAAAACTGATCAGGTTTTCACTCCATGACCGACAGTATACAATGTTGGACACAAACACTTTAAACTCCGGACAATAAAACAAGTAGCAGCTGACAACAAATATACTGCAAAATAAATATACACCCTTTAAAGTAAGAAACAAATACAAATAGCTATGAATGATCTATGCAGCATTAAACCCAAAGGAAGCAACAGAACAAAGTGGTGTAGGCTCATGAATTAATAAATTTACACAAAAAATTGACTGTGGAGTGGAGTTGTAATGTATTTTTGTACTACAATATGTATTGCAGTTGCATACATTATTACTTAAGTAGGCACTGCAAACACAGACAATGCTCAAATATTTGGCAATGGCACAGAATGTCTGACACTATGTGTAATACCAATTGAGGAAATCCATTTTATAGTTCCAGTGATTTGCTTGTACCTTGTATCAATCTTAGAGAGCAAAAATTCCTCGAAAGCAAAGGCTTGAATTTTCATTAATATGAGAGATGGCTGCTAAATATCTTATGTTATAATTAAAAAAAAATGCAAAGGGAAGCAAACCACAAGATTTATTTCATAGAACACATTGTGATTATGCCTAGCTTTCAATTGTGGGCTACCATCACAGATATGCCAGAATAGACTTTGCAGGCAGCAATTTCCATTTCCTGAATCCACTGTTTGACTCAAAAGTTGAAATAAAGGAATTTAATGCATATTCAAATGGTTTCACCTGCAACTACCAGCACTAGTTAAGATAAAGTACATATGATAAACAGTGTATGGGAAACTGCCCTGTTTATTTTATAAAATGCTTTATTATTATTTTTGCCATATTTGCGGTAAAAGCATTTAGATTGAAAGTGTGCTGCTTAATGCTTGTTGCTATCAGCTGCTCCATTGATAATATTGCTTTGTAGGTAACTTTAAATTTACATATATTCAGTTTTATTTATCTAAATATTATGAATTTCATACTTAGCATACTATACTTCAAACCAGTATTTAAATTTGGTTTGATTACTGTAAATGGCTGGGAAGTAGAAAATAATTTAAGAAAAATTACAGTAGTTTCTTGCTTGCATTATGTAGTTGCTATTGTCTGTTCAATGTATTGGCAAAGTATTATTGTTAAATATCTGTGAATTTGCCAGTTTTGAACAGATTATGCGAAGGCCACCATGCTTTACCCAAAATTCACTTTTTAAATTAAGCAGGCACCCAAGCATTCAATAGTTTGAAATATGTATTTCTTATATTGAGTTTAAGTGAAGTGCATTTAAAATATTCCTGAGAGGTGTTAAAGAAAAAAAAATTAGATTTAAAAAATCTAAGGTGAAAATTAAACTTTGATATCAAATTACCAAAATAAAATTTTCGAACTTTTTCATCATGCGTTTTCAATTATTACTTTTATTATATTCAATAATATTATTCATTTGTAGAGTTGCTATCTTTTTTGACATTCATTCAATTGTGCAATACATTATTTAAATAAAAATGTTAGTTTGATGCCCATTATTAGAAGTTTTAATTTATGTAAAATTTGCATGCAGGTTTATCATAGCAGGGATTGAAGTACTAGGTCACTGCTCATTGTTCATTCCCTTTTTTTCAAGTCTTCAGTCACTCCTTGAATTTATTAATTCCTCAGTACAATAGTGTAAGAGTTAATGTTTAGTATCATAAAATTCAAAAGCTGACTGGAAATAAGGCAAGCTATTAGATGTGAAAGGTTTCTCATTACTTTGTAAGAAATTCATTTTATGTAAAAATATTGAAATGTTTGGTCATAGTGATTTTATTATGTATTAATTATTACTATTTAGCTATTTTAATGGTAATGATTCTGAAAATGTCTCCTTTAAAAGTTAATAAAAAAAATGATTCACTGAATGAAAAAGGGGTAAGTGGCTATTCGTATTGCTATGGAGTATTTTTTTGTATTCTTAGTAAGCTGTTATTCTCTATCAAGAAAACACCTGTAGACTTGAGCAGTGAGGCACCCTGGTCATGCATTTTGAAGAGTAGTTTTTTTTGAGGCCGTATATTTTACTTCTTGTTGCAGTTGTTGAGTTTGTGTAGATGTGTGTGTATATGTGTATGGCCATGTGTGCCTGACTTGTGTACCTGGCTCGTGTGGATGGTAGTGTCCTAGGTCCTAAATAACAATGGTAAAAATAAAAGCAACTTTTTTCCCAACAGATTATGACTGCCACTGTAGAAACAGTCAGTGAGCAACTTGATTTAGCTCCAATTATTCCTACAGAAAGAGTGCTTCCAGCAGTTGCCCGTGCAATAACACTGACTGATACTGATGTAGGTAAGTTTAAGAAAATTTAATATTTTACTGTTACATGAGAAAATACCATTTAGTAATTCCTTATTTTAAGGTTGTTCAGTTTGTACTGTAGTACATTTTTTGTAAACATTTTTTGGACAAATTCAGTTCATATTCATTCAAATGGCTCTTTTCATCTATGGAAAATATTTTGTTTGTAAAAGTTAATCTCATCATTCTTTAATTAGGCATAATTTCCATCCTGGAAATCGATATTCAAATGCTTTTCTATCATCTTTCATATAAATTTTATTTGAAGGAGTTTGGACAGTAATACATAAAATGAAAAATGCCATTATTTGTTTTTACTATCTACAGTAGTGCCATTCACTCTTTGGTCAGTCATAGTTTTATTCTTTGACGAAAACTTATAACTCCTTGGCAAGATTGCATTTTGCAGTCTCCTCATCCCCCAACCATTCCCTTGCTTCCCTCCCAGATGCTGGCCAGAATTCTTATACAAGCCTTCTTAGCCACACATCTCCATACCCTTCTCTCCACTTGACCCCCTGGGGAGACACTTAAGGAGCATGGGTGCAAAGGGCAAGTGTGGCAGTTAGAGCGTGGCCTCTATGGTACGACCACGGATTTGATTTTCCTTTGGGTGAGACAAAAAAGGATTTGTAAAATTGAAATGTAAAGACGATTCCTGCTGCCCTTCCCTTCGCGTTCCATGAGCGATTGTCCGGTGGTCCTCTCAGCGGATTTACAACTGGTATCGGAAGTTAGGTTCGTGCGATTGATTCGGTACCAGAAAATGGTTAAATCGTGAAGGGAAGGAACGACCTCCGTTCGAAGTGGCGTAACGCGTTAGCCCCGGAGGGCTTTAAAGTGGAACAATAATCAAGACGAATTGTGGGAGAAATTGTGGTTGTTGGAAGAAGAAAATTATGACTTAAGATGGCGGGTCAACACACTTAGCGCTCCTGTCTCCTCTGGCAGTCGAGGAAGGAATATTGCAATCTTATCGGCTGTTGGCGCGTATTCTAGTAGACAAGAAGCGGACGAAAACGCGGTATTTGACAGAATCATGACTAGTGACCTGAGTGGAGCTAGGTAGATAGCAGCGATTAAGTAAAGGTCATCAGTATTCGTCTCACGGGGAAAACGGCGAAGTTTTTCCACTGTAGGAGGAGTGCTAAACAGCTTAGGACTATCAGTCTCTTGAAGAAGGTATCGTTGAGCGATCCCATGCGAAGAAAATGGCTCGCTAATTCCGCAAACTGTTGTGCGCCATAAAAATGCGGCCGCAGGAGGATGTTGAGTCCTTCGTGGATCGGCTGACAGCCGTTGGCGCGAAGGCCTACTAAGCCACAGGCCTCTCGGATTCAGTCAAAATTGTGAGGGGAGAGGCTCACCAGCGGTAGTTTGGATACCTTCCTCCGGGATCTTCCCGGGTAATTTGGTCAGCTCTGCCGACTTTTCGTTCCCGCTGATTTCGATTCTGCTGTCTAGATAGTGTTGCTAATTCAAGAAGCGAATCGCTCTCTCGCGCCACCGCGGGGGGAGGAAGAGCGAAACTTCGCGACTCGGGAGACAGGTGCTTTATCCGCGGGCGGATGAACGGTGCTTGTCCTGGGAACCGGTAGGTCATATCGCGCGAAATTGCCGAGCGGCAAAGCGTCTGTGTACGTGTAGAATCTCTCCTACATCTGCGGCGAGACAACACATCTGGCCAAATGCTGTGGAAGTAGTCCCTTCAGGTTAGGTAACAGTGAGTGTCATGCGAGCCTACCCCTACCAAGTCCCTTTAAGTGTTGTGCATCCCAGAGTTACCTTAACGACCAAAGGAGAAGATTTGGCAGCATAAGTGTACTTGGGGGGTAGAGGTTGCCCTCCTGATTGATACCTGTGCCCAGGTCGTGGAAGGTGTGTGGCTGATTAGGGTTGGTGAGGTCCCTCTTCTGAATAAAGGTAGTAATGGAATCCCCTGTGGAATCATGGTTAGAGGAAAGTAGATTTCATAGTGGAAGGGCAGTAATAGAGTATGATCCTACAAGTTTTAGACTATGTGGGATGTTATGGCACAATTCTAGGTTTAGATTTTTTATTTAAGTACCATAGTGTAGATAAATGTTTGTAACAAGGTGTGAGGGGCAGTCAAATGAAAACCAAGCACTTGCCATAACACACAGTCCATGCGAAAGCTGACAACATAGTTGAAGAATTCTGCATATTCGGGTTTTCACCGCGTTGTTGTTTGAAGCGGACAACAGTTTCGCCGAAGTTGCATCCGGCCGGAAGTCATCTTCAACCTGAAGATGCCAGATGCAACTTTGGCGAAACTGTTGTCGGCTTCAAACAACAACACGGTGAAAACCCAAATATGCAGAATTCTTCAAGCCACCACCGCGAAAATCTACGCTGACAACATAGTTGTTACATATTGATCCTGCCATTGCTGTGGTAGTAGAACTTCATAGTGACTACTTACAGGCACATGTAGTTATTGGGGATATGTTCTTGTTGGTGCATTGACTGGTCTAGTGTGTTTGTTCAGCTATAGAAATGGAGGCAAGCAAAGAAGACCAGAGAGGTGTGGTTTGTTTTCTGGTGGCTGGGTGGTGGAGTATGCAAAATTCATCATTGCATGTCTGCTGTGTGTGAACACTGCACACCCCTGATGAGTGTGCATGAGTGGTATAGGAGATTGCGAGAAGGGTGCACCACAGCACTGCAAGATAGTGTGCACCCAGGACATGCCCATCGAGCCATTACATCTGATGTGATAGGGCAAATTGATGGCCTTATCTGTGAAAACCGATGAATCACGGAGGGAGAAATTTGTGTTCAGGTGGCATCAGCCATGGCTGTGCATGCCATTATCAAAGATCATTGACTTGCATTTCTACAAAGTTTGTGTGCCATGGGTTCTGCGTCAACTGACAGAGGGACAAAAGATTGACAGAATGGCATCATGTATGAGTCATCTGCAGCAGTATCATGAGAAAGAGAATGCATTTCTGTCCGGTATTGTCACATGGGACAAAATGTGATGCCACCATTTTGAACCAGAGAGGAAATAGCAAAGCCAACGGTGGAAACGTCCCAATTCTCCCCTGCCAAAAAAATCTAAAGCTGGTCACACAAGTTCCAGAAAAGTCATGATGATCTTATTCTTTCACTGCATGGGCCCTCTGCTTGTCAACTTCCTTAAGCATGGAACCACAATCAATTCACAGCTCTATAAAGGCATTTTGCAGAACTGCGACATGCCATGAAGTTAAAATACCTTGTAATGCTGACAGATGGAATCATCCTGTTGCATGATAATGCTCTCCCACATACTGTCAATATGGGGAAGGATACAGTTCAGCGATTTGGCTAGGAAACACTTCAAAATCCTCCATACAGCCCGGATCTTTCACCTTGTGATTTTCACATCTTTGGCAATCTAAAGAAAGTTATCATGGACATTGATTTCATTCAGATAAGGAAGTGCAAGAATGAGTGCAGTTATGGATCTGTCAGCGACCTATTCCTGCTACAAAACTGGAAGTGATTGTCTCATCTCCCAGGGGAATAAATGTATCCATGCTTTTGGTCATTACTTTTTAATAAAACCATGTTGTGGTCACATAGTAGTAGGCATTCAGTTTTCTATGACTGACCCTCATACAGAGGCAGTCAAATGAAATATCTGCCATACTTCCCCTGAATATGGGGAAGAATGGTAGATAATGAAATCTCCCATGAGGTACTGATTTCAATGCCGAGACCAAAAAGGGAATGTTCAAGTTGGTAAGGAAGGTGAGGGTGGAAATAGATATGGCTTTAATTTGCCATTACGTTGGTCATGGATGAATTACTACCTCCAATGAATGAGAGATGAGTAGGAGTGACTGAAGAAGTCCCTAGACAAAGTATATGTAACAATATCTTTAAAGGTAGGTACCCTGTGGTGTGTAAAGAATCTCTCTAAATTGGGATGCCCCCTTGCAAAATAGGGAATTGTGGAATGAAAGAGTAGAGAAGGGAAGGTAGCTGTTACTTTATGTACATGAAGTAGAGTAAATGGGCTTAAGTGGCACCTGTAGTCAGAAGGACAGAAAAATCAGGCATACTAGTAAACTTCTGACAAAATAAAACAGTTTCTGGTGTAACTTGGTGGAAAATCTTCATACTGACTTTTAATAATCAAACCACTTTACTTTATGTGGAAAAGTAAAGTGGTTTGATTATTAAAAGTCATTCTGACAAAAGTCGATTTCTGCAAATGACCAGCACTTGGGAAAAGCAGAGAACCATAATGTTGCTAATTTTTTGGGAGTACAATGATTTGTTCAAGGGAAGGGAATTATTACCTCTGCCAACAAATATTATGTCTAACAGGATTTTAACTGGTGATGCCTAACCATCTTTTGCTGCCCTTATAGGTTTCCTTTTCAGCAGAAAAGGCTGATGGAAAACTTTGTGGAAGAGCAGCTGGAAGTGGGTATTATTGTCCTGAACAAAAGCCCATGGTCCTCCCTGTTAGTGATTTGCCCCAAAAAATCTGCCAAAGACCCTTCTAACTATCAATTCAGTTCAGTGTAAATTTTCAGGACTAGAATGCAATTTAAGTACTGCATATATATATCCTTTACCAAACACTGCTGAAACCCTAGATTATCTCTGCAGGAGTTGCCATTTTTTTTATTCAAGCAGCCATTCCAATGCACCCTGATTTGCAGGAAATAAACATCTTTCAATGTAGAATGGGAGCATTATGAAAATATGTGCATACACTTCTGCCTGTGAAATTTGCCAGCATCGTTTCAGTACATGATGGAAATGGTTTCTGCAAGGATTAAAGTTGACTCATTTTCTTGTATATATTTAAATAATGTGCTATTTTTTGGCGCTAATATTGACTAGAATGCAGCAAGACTGTGAATTTTTTTGGCTGAGGGGGAAAAGTCGCCTTTAAAATTGAAAAGTGTCATTTAGCAGAGAGCAAGTAAAATATCTGGATCACATAATTGACATGAGAGTGGTAAGCCTGGATCCAAATGATATTCAGGCAGTAATAGAATACGAAGTCAGTAAAAAAAGAGGTTGGCTAATTTTCTAGAAGAGTTGTAGGGAATTCACCAACCAATAACCTGCCACCTCAAAAAGAGAACACCATTTATTTGGCTTCTCTGGGTGCAAAGAAGCAATTATAATCCTGGAAAGTGTATTAGTGAATACTCCCATACTTGTATGCCTGGATTTTGAAAAACTATTCATAGTTTTGACCAACAAGTAACTTGATGGTGGGTGCTATTTTATTGCAGGTAGTTGCAATGTAAAACATTTGGTGGTGTATGTTTTGCAGCAGCTACAATCAGTGGAGATAAATTACAGTGTGACAGAAAAGGACCTTTTGGTGGTGGTTTCAGCTGTGCACTACTTTTGTTGTTCTTAGTGTGGCCAACATTTTACTATGAATTAGCCTTTGCAATGTGAACAATAGGCTGATGTGGTGGACATTAAAACTGCTTCAGTAGGAGTACAAAGTTCTGCAAGCCTGGAAAGTTGTATCTAAATGCAAACTGACTGAGTTGTAAGGTACACTAGATGAGGTGACAAATGCAGAGGATGTTCAATATATTCAATTGCAGGACAGGGATTATCAGAATTGCAAATCAAAACATGGGTTTGAGGAGCAGGAGGGTGATCTGCTTTGAAGGATGGTTGGGGGTTTGTGTGTGGTGCTACCAGAAAGATTGAGTGCAAGTATAATTCAACAACACCATAATCATATAATCTCTGGTTCATTCGGAGTGAGGACCACTGTGGGACATATTGCTTAGCAGTATTGGACGCTGATCATTAGGAATAATCAATGAACTTTATTTATAAAATCATAATTTATTAATTCAAATACAAAGGATATACAGCATATATAATCATATTGAAATACAAGGATTAAAAAATCCAAACGTAAAAGTGATTCCTGCTACCCTTCTGTAATTGTTCATTGGACAATTCTCTAGCAGACCGCTTTGTGGATTTACAAAATATTTTGTCCAACAAATGACTGAGGTACACTTTATGCATTCTATTTTCTTTTGGCTAAATTATTAATGAGAAATTTTTTTCCTCCACAGCCACTGCCACAGTGCAGGTTGCAAAAGCAACACTAGTTGGTGAGGATGAGGAGGGTGGGGAAGGTTGCTGGAAAGAAGATGGTGGGGATGGGACTGGCCTTGGAGATGGATCTGGTGCTGATGGTGTTGGTGGTGAAGGAGACCAATTCTGGCACACAAGTGTCGGAAAATTTCGATTTGCATTGGAGGATTTACCACAGACATTGCAGCTTATTCATTGCCTCCTTAAGGTATGATGTCATTCACATTCATATTTAATAGCAGTGTTACAGTGGAAGTTATGGCACAGTAATACACAATTGTGAACAGATATATGCACACCTAAGTCTCATTATGCTACCTCCCTTTTTTATTTTTAGTTCCTCGTCCCAAATTTTTTTACTGCTAGGTGATATCTTGTTAAATGGAGCAAACCTTAATAGAATTTGGAACATCCTTTCAATGACTTCTCATGTGTATTATTTCAGAAAAATTTTAAGAAACAGTGGGAGATGCTGCAACAGTAACTTTTAACGGAGTCATCCACTAACATGTATTTCAATGCAATAATTTCAGAGTGTAAAAATCATTCGCCTTGACCGGGATTCAAACTTGGATTATTGCTCTGTATTATTTCAGCCCTAGAACCACTTGCTGAGATTCATTTTTTTTATGTTTACTCTAGATCCTTCAATGACAGAAAAATTAACAAGGCGTGATTTTTAAGCACCATTTTGGAATAAAAAAGGGAAGAATACTTTTCTGTAAAATTTATTTTTACATGAAAACCTGCATCTAACTCTACTTTTCTACATGATTCCCACTAATATTAAGGCACTTATCATATTATAGAACCAGCTTTTAAATCTTATCCTCATAGAAATCTGCCTCCTGATTTGATACACACTGAAAAATGATTGTTTTGACCTCATAACCATCATCTTGGCACTGACTGAGATGCATCTTTAAATTCAAAAAAGGTGCTAATCACTGGATACTAGATCGGGACTGTAGTCTGATCAAGTTACTTCCAGTCAAATGATTCAATCAGATTTTGAGTTTGATTTGCCATGTGTGGATAGGCATTGCCATGGAGCAAAACGATTCATTTAGTCAGCATGCCAAATTATTTTATGTTTGCATGGTGCAGTTTTTTCAAGGTCTCACAATATGTTGTAGAATTTATTGTGCCACAAACAGTACACCAGCAATACCCCCTTCCTGTACCAAAAAACTGTACCCATGAATTTCAGTGCTGAAACTGTTTGTTAGAATTACACTCTCTCTGGTGATATTGGAAGTCACCATTCCTAGGATTGCATATGCCACCCATGTTTCATCACCTGTGACAATTTGGCTTAAATGAACATCACCTTCCCTACTGTACCGCTCAAGGAAACTCAATGCACTGGCTAAACGTAGCTTTTGTGCACCTCAGTCAACATTTGTGGTAAACAAGTGTGGCCGTAACTTTTGATAATTTATAAGTTCATTCACAATTTCATTGAGAACACTTCTTGACACTTGAAGAAACTCATCAGATAATGACAACATCATAAAGCGTCGGTTCTCTTTCACTTTCTTGTCAACTTTCTGCACCAAATCTTCAGCAATGATTGAAAGTCATACTTTGTTCCTCCTCATGAGCATTTGTGTGGCCATGTGGTCAATAAGGCTCTAACCCATTTCCGTATCATTTCATTGCTCAGAATGTTTTCTCCAGAAACTTTACTGATTTGACTATGAAGTTTAGCCCCTTTTTTACCCTTAGCATTAATAAAACAAATCACAGTGCATATCGCATAGATGGTGGAATTCTCAATTGACAGAGGCATTAAAAAAACTCACAAACAGACTAAACATGGTCAATTATTTCCGTAATAGCTTCTGCGGCTTCTACAGGTGTAGGTACACAGTATGCATGCACCAAGTGCTAACTGCAGCACGGCAGCAGTTGAATTTCAAAACAGTACTTATAAAACAATTCTTGGTTAAAATTTCTATGAATGGCATGGTAAAATTGCTTTGTAGGGACCAGAAAAATTAGATTTTGAAATAAACATAACTTTTCAAAACTTTGGCTCATCTTATGATCCCATATTTGCACAGGAAAAAAATCATAAAACCATATATTACAAAGCATAATGATCAGGCAACTCTGAAGTTCACTTTTGTATGCTACATTTTAGAAGTAAACAGTTTGGGCAACCTTGAGTATTTAGTGAAAATGAATGCATCACTGTAGGCATATATCTACGAATACATGACTGTCATAATGTGCAAAAACAGCAGTTTTCAAAGTACATAATAAAGCTTTATAATTCTCCAATTTTTACCCCCAGCATTAGAAAATTATTGCCATAGTATCTTCTCCATCTGTTGTTCTTCTCTTGCATCTCTAAAAGTGGTCCTATTGGATCAGTCTGCTTGTTAAACTGAGGTTGGATTGTTTGTATTACTGTGCACAGGAGGAGGACATTCTGCTTATAAAAGTAGGTGCTGTAGTTTTACCTATGTTGAATATTTCCGCTATCTTATGTTTAAAATTGAGAGCTGCAGATTGAAAAGACACACCAAAAAAATTGCATAACTCTTTTTGAAAACTTAATTTTCTTATTCTTTTATGAACAATGTCCTTAATATGGTAAGAATTCCAATAAAATTTCTAACATATCCCTTTTTAAGTGTACCTTATGCAAAATGCTGTTTGCAAAAAAGACTAGTTTAAATTGTTTTGGAGTTCTCCTAGTAAATTTAATGCTTATCAGTGGAGAACAGGATTTACAATTTTTAGATAAGTTTAATCTGTGATTAATACGAGGCGTGTTCATAAAGTAAGGCCCGTTTGGTCACAGGAAAAAATATACTCATATGAAACACATTTTATAGGCACTTTTAGTTAGCTACAAACCTACTTCACTTATCTACATAATCGCCGTTCACTTTTAAGCATTTTTTGTACCGCTGCACCAGCTTCTTTAACCCCTCTGCATAGAAACTCGTTGGGTGTAAGGTCAGGACTGTATGGTGGGTGGTTTAAAGAGTTACCAACGACCCAAAAACTCTCGTCCACTGGACATTCTTTGCTCTTTGTGGTGGTCGGTGAGCATTTTCGGTACCCACCTTGCACGCAATGTGTGGTATCCGAGGTTTTCTGTAACAATATTGTAGACAGTAGTGCGTCCAAGTTGAGGAAATTGTTCAGCCAGGCCATTAATTGTCAATCGACGATCACATTGCAGTTTTCGTTCCACTTGAGAAACAATTTCATCGGTCAGAATACTGGGCCTACCACTTCGCTCTTCGTCATGGACATTTGTTCGTCCATTTTTAAAATCACAGCACCATTGTCTAACCTTTCCTTCACTCATAACTGTAGGTTTATAAACTAGGCATAATTCCCGATGAATTTCAGCTGCCGGCAATCCTTTTGCATACAAGAATCGTATGACAGAATGCACTTCACAGCTGGCGGGATCAACGATTGTCGCGGACATTGTTGTTTGCATGCACTGACAAGCAAACGACTTCTGAAACAAAACAAATGCTGCTATAGCTTCTCAATGAATCAGTAGATGGCGCTGCAGGAGCAAAACTGTGTTCTGAAGCGCCAATATTTAAATATAAGCAAACGGTACTTACTTTAAGAATACTCCTCGTACTCACCTATTTACCATGATTAGGGTAGTTTACAAATAACTATATAATTAAATGCATTATTTTTATGAAAAATATCAAAACCTCTTTCGAAAGTATGATTTAGAAATGGACCTGATGCATAAAAGATAAATCAATTTTCTAGGAGGTTGAAGCAGCTGAACAGGAAGAAATGGAGAAGGAAGTCGTATATCATCTGCTTGGATGTTTACATGCTCTGTGCCTTCATGGTGATGCTTTCACTAGTGCAGCAAGAGATCATCGTGGCTTCCTTATTTGGTGTCAGGAAAATCTTCTCATTCGAAAGTAAGGTATTTTCTAGTGCCTATCAGTGTGCAATAGGGTGGTCCTTTGAGGGAGTGTGCTTGGGAAACCAAGGCTTTAAGACAACATTGCTATTTATGACACAAGTATTTAATTATAAGTGTCGTACAAATCAGGGATGAGATATATTCTTGAGATTCTCTTTGGTTTGGATGTGTATCCAACTCAGAATCCTGATGAAAAGTGGCTATATATATCTGGTGGTAATAATAATAATTGATAGCAATAAAGCTTAATATTTGCTGCGGAATTGGAGGTGGCTTCTGCAAATACAAGGCTAAAATAATAAATAGGTACAGAAAGGAATAAATAAGAGTGTGCTGAAATACAGACCACCAACCATGGAATATTCTTGTATGCCATGGTACTGATGAATCTTACCATGAAGGGTGAGGGTGAAATTAGTAGAAGTGGCAGTGTCTAAATTGTGGTAAATAACCATATTGTGAAATAATAAAACAATAAAATAATATTTTCTAGGGCATTGAGCTTGCTGAGTTAAGATTCATAATGAAAGATTTTGCCGCTGGACAATGCCACTGACTCAATGGCATTCTTTGCAAAGCTTGGCCACATATACTATGTGCTCAAGAAAATGAAACTGTGAAAAGAAGGAAAATAATAAAAAATTCAAATATGAAAATGTATTTCATCCTTGAAAAATGGAACCTTCTAAAAATACCAAGAATTCACAGTCATAGGTTAGTAACTTGATTCCAATTTGTTGCATTTGGTTTTCCAATGTTGATACTAAGGGACCACCCTAGTGAACATAGTATAATTTCCATTTGAAATATATATTCTCACTTATATTGTGAAATGAAATGAATATGTATTTCATGAAAGTGTTTGTTTCTTCAAGTGCTTAGTTCATAAATTAAAATTTATTTCAAAACTCAGAATATATTTGACAAATGTTTTTAGTGTAATTTATATATGTGTGTGTCATATGTTGGTGTAATTCGTTTATCCATGAATACTATTGCTAAGAGAAAAATTAAGCACAATACGACCTAAAAAATAAAATAAGACATATTTCCTTCAAACTTATTTTTCAACGTAGCCTCCTTTAACACTCTCCCATTATTACTTTAGCTTTTTGAACATAATCGATGAACATAACTCCGTGACTATCCCAAGATACAGTTGCCATCATCTTTCCAGCCAATGGAACCATCTTCACCTTTTTCTGAGCAGGTCACAATTTGTAGTCCACTGTATTCACAGTTCTTTCATTTCAGAAGGGTACTGCTGGATCCAAGTTTCATCTATATTTATGAATCATTGCAAAAAAACTGACTAGCTTTGTTTGAATGGCTCCAGCAGGGCCTTGGAAATTTTTGTTCAAATGCATTTTTTGTTCAAAGTGAGCAAATGCTACTCCCAATATGTGGATAGCTTATGCATGTCCAATTTTTCAGTTAATTTATGACAAATGTATTCTTTTGATATGTCTATAGCCTCAGCTATCTCACTATCCTTAATTTGATGGTCGCCCAGTACCATTTGGTAAACTCTTTTGATCTTGTTGGTGGATGTCGCAGTTTTTGGCCATTCTGACCACTCATCATCAGCCAAGTGGTACTGCCACTTTTACATTCAGCTGCCCAAAATTTCATGGTTGTAATTGATGCTGTTGGGTCCCAGTACACAGCATTCAACTCATCTTTGATTTGTGTAGGTGTATTGCCTTTCTAAAACAAATAATTAATGACTGCTTGAAACTCAACTTTCCATTTTCACAAAAACCCTCACAACTATTCATTCAAACGATTTTCAAGCAACAACTTAGTGTTAAAAATGGCTGAAAGTTAGTGAGTACCTTTGAAGGTATGCACAAGCACATTCCCCAACTTTTGTTAAAGAGTGCTGCCATCCTCATGTTGAGAATGGACACATTTCGATCAATCATTGTACACAGCTACTCCAAAAATAATATTTTTATCCTTAATTTATCTGTTTCTCTCTGTGGTGGGAGGAATAACATAAAATAGTATATTTTCCAATTTAAAATTTCCATGCAAGAATAATTATACCTATTTTCTGAATCCTTTGTATTATATCCCTTGTCTTCCCACATCAGAATTTTTAATATTGGAAAATTTGAAATGTGGGCCTTGACATTTTTCTCTTGCCTTAGAAATGGTTATTTTCCCTTTCAAAGTGAGGAAAAAAACTTGTTCTCAGTCTCCATTTTGACTGTCAAAATCATGCTTTGCCGAATGTAGTCTGCTGAGGTTGTTGTACAATTCTGCACAGTAGTTACCCTTGGATTAATATTAATTTAGTAAAATTGTACTTCTCAGGATGGAACTTCTTAACAATTCTCTTCTTAGGTACAAATTAAAGTATAAAAAATAAACAAAACATTTAAATTTATTGGAAAATAAAATATCTTGTTTTAAATGAAAGTATCTTGATGCTGTAATAACATCTATGGCTGTGATTTTATTTTTGAGAAATTGGTGGATCCATTGGTGCTTCAGTCATTAATGTTTTATTTGTTAGAATATGAAAATACTTAATGATTAATGCCCCTAAAAGTTTAGTAATGCAACATGGACATGTTTTCTCCAAATTATAGTTTTTGGGAGTTGCTGAATGCTGAGCATTCACATATATGTGAAGTTGCTGTGCCATTATTGCTCCACTGTGTGACCCTGCCAGCAGGATCTGATGTCTTTTGGGCACTGATGCAAGAGCAGTTTCATTCAACAGATTGGAGGGTACGATTTTCTGCAGGTAAGTGTCTAATGTTCATTAGGTTATGGCCATATGTTAATTTGGTGACAGAATTAGTCCTTATTTTTTTATTGGGTGAAGTTGATGTAGTATGAAAAAGAAAATCATCCATTAGCCAGCAAGTTATTTGGCAGAAAACCAAAAGATAGTGGAATGGTTAGAAAATTGTATGCTGTTTTGTGGTAAATGAATCTCAAAATTGCAACAAAAAGATATACATCAGAGATTCAAGTCCAATATCCTCCCCCTAATTAAAAACAACCTGATTAATGCATAAAAAATGCATTTATAATGTGCATGTGCATATAGAAAATGGCATTTCTGAGACAAGGCATCTTGGAATTTCTATTTATCAGACTATAGTTATAAAATTTGGTATTTTTGCCAAGGGTACAACTGGGATCTGCTAGTCCATTGATTTTGAGAATGAAACTTATTATTGAAATTGATATTATTTCATTTTCTTTTCATTCAACAGTGGAGCGAGTAACAGTAATTGCTCGTTTTATGGATGCAAGTCCATTACGTGGTGTTGTTCCACTGCAGTTGGCTTTGGCAAATGCATTCTGCCATCTTGTGTCTAGTATGGATGACTTAAATGTTCAGGTCGCTCAGCGAGCAACTCTTTACCTTGGTACCATCCATGATCGAGCCATCAGGGTATGTATTGCAACACAGAGTTTAGAATTTATTCTTTAATCACCTCTATATTCTTTCTATTTTTTACATTTGTAAATCAAATATATAATGTTGTAAACTCATTTCCACTGGTCTGCGCTGCATAAGTCTATAAGCCATTCAGCCATTAAATTAATTAGATTAGTTGTACATTATATGAGGTTGTTCAAATGGTTCAGTGAGTGTATGTTTATTTGTTGACGTTTTACTATATTCTCTCAGTGTCAGAAATTTTACAATGAGAAACGATAATTTATGTCAATTTTGTAATGATTTCTTAGGTATCAGATACCTTATTATAGGCAGTCAAAGATTGTAAAGAAACTTGCTCAGTTTTCATGACGAGCAGATTTAGACTCTTAAATGCAGCCAATTCCCTGCACAGCTGAACCATTTGAGATTTTTGTTGTTCTTATAATGTCAATCCCAGCCATTTGATGGGAATGGTTAGGCCATTTCTCTTGAAATTTCTTGAATAGCCTGACATAAGTACTTGATGGCATACACATGCATATATAGTGTAAAAGGCTTTCATTATAATTTCTTGTAAATGATGTTGATAAAGTAAATAAATAATCTACCTCCCAAACATATATTGGAGCACCATACAGTCTCTGCTCTTGGCACCAAAGTGTACAGATGCTCTACCGTGCCTTGAAATTCTAATTCTAGACCCCTGTTGTTAATAATATCTGTTACTACTTGCGCTGTTGATTCTTCTGTCCCACTTTCAATTTTAAAGGCACCAAAAAACCATTCGCTGCTCCCCCCCTGTGATAAAAACAGCAAGATGATCAACCCCTCCATTTCCTGTAAAAGTTGACTGTAGATTTCTATTTCAATGAATAAGTAGAGCACTCTTCAAGTAAGATTTTATTTGGGTACTTCTCTGATTTCAATGTGATATTTTTACCCTGTGTTACCTTACTGTTCTACAGATAAGTTCAATTTTCCTCAAGACTCTTATATGTCACTACCAAATAACATTGCTTTTTCATGGCTAACTTTTCACAATCCAATTAAATGAAGCTACCTGCTCTGATGTCATTAGTCTTTCTATGGTTTCCTTCTGGTTTCTCAGGTCTGAAATACTGTGTTGATAATCATCAATAATGGGTCGCTGTAGTCCAGGAGTAGAGTGTTGGACTACTGACCGGGGGGGCCTGGGTTCGATTCCTGGGCAAGCCTCTCTGGGCACCCTCAGCTCCACCCAAGCCATGTGATTTTTCGGGTACCGGATCTTCCTGGGAAACCGTAACTTCCACAGGGAAAGAAACTGCCCCCCCCCCCCCTACCCTGATGTGTGAATTTCAGGCACTATTGGGCTTAGTACTGGGTGAACTCTACCATCACCTACCAAACCAACCTCCGGGTTGATTACTGTGTTTATGGTTTTTTGAATCATCAATACTACTTTTGCTTAAATTTTTAGCAGTTTTACAGAAAATTATGTGTGCATCTTATTGCTTTCTCTTTTCTTCTACTCTGTATTTCTTTTAGGTGCCTTGCTTTTCTGAATTTTTGCAGAGATATGTTTTACATACCACAGTATATTACAACAACATAATGCAGATAATATATTTGATAGATGATGCAACAATCAAATTCTTATTCAATGGCCCCAATATCCTGCATGGAACTGTCTCTCTGGATCTCAGAATCTCAAAATACTTGTTTATCTAGACTATATTCTCTTCAATAGCATGCATGTTATGAAGCAAAGAGTCTAATTCCTCACCTAGCTTGCTTAACCTGCACCTTTGAATATCACTCTTTCTGTATGAGTTCTTCACAAGCCTCCCAATTAGATCTATGTAGTCACATTTTTTAAAGAAAAGTTAATGGACTCTTGAGCCAAAATCTTCCCATAGTTGGTCAAATATTTGTTCTGGTTGAAGCAAGTGATGCTTATTACATAATACTACTTATTACCCATATACTGGCACTGTAACAACAAGCCAAGTGGGCTTGTGAAAGTTAAGGCGTGTGTGTCTCTTCAGTGATACTGATATAGCTCTGCACATGTAATAATGCCATAGCTAAAGAGTCACCCAGTTCTCCATGAAGTCTAAGTAGCATGGTGTTTTCTGTTTTACAATTTTCATTTTGCAGGAGCATGCTGATGTATGAAGTCACCTAATGAAAACTGCTGTGTACTACAGTAAATGAGTGTCAGTGAAAACCACAGTAAAAAATACAGTTGAGCCAACCCAAAGTTAGTTTGATAGATAAGAGTGGTAGTCACCTAATACTAAGCCCAATGACATTTAAAGTTCATCCATCAAGATAGTGGTAAAATCTGGTACCCAGAAATTCACAACATTTATGAAATCACTGGATGACTGTAATGACCACTACACATTAGGTGATCTGTTTAATAATTTTTTTGCTGGAATAATCCCTTAACCCTTTTGGGTTAGAACAACAGAACAAAGATGAAGTTCTAAAAATATGCAATCTTTTCCCTTTTTAGGGTGTTCTAGGAGGAGCCATCCGTAAAAAAAATGTAATTGGTCTATAAATTGTTGTTGGTTATTTTGACCCTCAAGTGTCATCTTTTAATGGGATTGGATCTGATAGTTTCCAATAAACAATTTTTCTTGGACCCTATTGCACTCTAGTGGCAGTTTCTCATTACTGAAAAACCCGTTGACAGATTCTTTACATGGTGGTCTACATTTTTTGACATGAGGGAGTAACTTCTGCAGAATTTTCTCTTTAGAAGGCTACAAATTATGCAGTCGTTTGTGGTATTTGATGGCATAGAAGAGAAAAGAGATCTAATTTTCATTTTGTAGGTTTTTCAGTAAATTACTGTGTTACTGTGTACATGTGCAGCTTCCTGTACTGCCTGAAACATTGATTAATGATTTTTATCTATGTTTAAATTTTTTCATTATTATTTTATAATTGCCATGTCAAATTACCTTATTAATCCATTGCTTTTTTTCTTACAGTCTTTAATAATGTGTTTGGAAACTCAGTTTGATTTGGTGATTGTTGACCGACCAATGGTTTTGCAGACTTTATATCAGCTTCACAACTCACTCTCAGATCGAAGAGGTATTCTAACCTGGGAATTTTTTCTTAATCGATTTGACACATTGTTCCTTGAGGCACAAATCAACCTGAAAAAAAGTGGTGGAGATGAAATATCTTATCTGAGAGGTAAGCCCAACGTTCATATTCCTGACCTGTATCTTTATATCCTCTGTAAATGACTGAGTTAAAGTTAAAAATTAATAAGGCTAATATTTTGTTGCAAGCTGGCAGAATTAAAGTAAAACCTCCATATTATGAAGTCACCAGGTCCAAGAAAAAATAATTTTTGTTGTGTAGATGCTAAAATGGGTTTCTTAATCCCTTTGGCTTCATCTATGTTTGAGTGAAGCATATTTGTTGGGTCCATGTTTAATGATTAATAGATAATGAATTGAGTATTCAAATTTCAGGGTGAAAATATTATTATGCCACGTGCAAACCTATATTTCCTAAGTAGCAGCAGTAAAAATAGTAACCAAGTCTTAATGAAGACCTTATTGTTAAATATTAACTGAATAACAAGTATAAGTCATATTATTTTTTTGCATCATCTCACATGAGTTTCTACAAGCCTTATTTTGTACCTGTGGGTTTTTTCAGATAGACTTTGTATCCACATGCACTGGCATTTGATAAATGTTGTTAAGTCTTTGGAAATTTTAACAAATATGAATACCATTGCCCCCATTACCTGGAGAGGAATTTTCAAATATTTTTCCCGGTGGTAACTAATACATTCATCAACACTAGTATTGGCCTTCAGTGATGAAATCTTTAATTTAAACTCATACTAGAACATTGTCAAAGACACTTCACCCAATAGTTTTTGCTGTCAGTTCACCTGGTCAGTGATTACAATAGAGAGCTAATTAGCCCAGATCCAGATTATATGAAAATCTGGTTGGTTGAATCATCTATGTGAAAGCAATAATCTGGAAATTATTTAGGTTTGATATTTAAGTCAATTTTGATTTTTTTATGAAATAAAAACTAAAGTGACCATTTGTGAATATTTACCATGAAATCAAAGAAAATAATTTAATTCACAAATGTTCATTATTTCTACCACTTATTTTAGATCTTCGAAATACTGATTTAAAAAGTGAAACATTCATAAGGAAACTCAATCGTGCTCAAGAAGCATTATCTCAGCCTCCTGTTAAAACACTATCTGCCAGTTTTGGAACAAAGTGGCCATATAAGAGAACAATGTCTGCCCCTGCATCAATGGTACCTAGAACAGATAAACAAGGTATGTAAAAAGTGTAACGAACTGAGAATTCAGAAACTTAGTCCTAGGATACAAAAAAATTAACTAAAACCATGAGTAGAAATGTGAGTAATGACTGGAAGTGATAATTGTTTCTTTAACTAGGTATTCCTCATCGCTGATACTAACTAAAGTTTATGGAAGCTATTAAAATTAAGTTGTGAAATTAGTTGGAGAAAATAGTGATACACAAGTTATTATTGTCTCTTTTTTAAATATTATTTTATGATATTCTGTAGTGATTAAATTATTTTTAATTCCAATTGAACAAAGATGAGGTTTTATAACACAGTGTGATTTCTCATTGTGCTCAGTATATACACAGCAGTGGTACCTTACTTTATGACTCCAACTTCACCTTTTAGTGAGCAGATTATTCAGATTTCTTTGTTACCATCAAAGTCAATCTTAGGTGATATCTCCAAAACTTGTTTGATTATCAGAAACTACCTTGATATTTGGTAATAAGAATGTTGAAGTTATGCATTGGTAACTTGCAATTATCAGCTTGATATGCTAGTAAAGTTTACAAAGACATTCCGTACTGGGCAATTTCCACCTATGACATTTTGCGTTGGGCATAGCTATACCAAATTTAGCGATATAAAATTATTTAGAAGATTAAGCAGTTTTTACACCAAGCCTTAAATGAATTTTAAAGAGTTCACGGTTGATATCGAAAGATAATTAAAAAAGAGTGTGGTACCACTTTTATTCAGCATTTATATTTTTACAAACTTTTTATTATGTCTTGAAAGAGATGAAGTCAAATTTTTTAAATGTGTAAAAATTGATTTTTCTATTTTGTAATTTGTGCATACCCTTTGCTTGTATAATTTTCTGAACTTTTTGAATAGCTTTGCATGCCTCCAGTTGGGTATTTTTTAATCCACTTGGAGGCGTTGTGTCTGTGGAAAATTCCTGAATGACCTCCTTCAACCAGTTAGTTGATTAGTTATACCCTCCAATAATTCAAGATGTAAAACATGTCCTATTTTCAAAAGAATCCCCAAATCCCATTCCTCTACTTCCTACTTTTCAATTCTCTCCTACCAATTTCCTACTCCTCGTGCACCTCCAATAAAGTAGTTTGCCTTCTGAAGTGCCAACTATGCCTCGCTTTCTATGTTGGGCAGTGTTTCACACCCCTAAATATTAGGATCAATAACCATGTTGCCTGGTGCAAGAGTTAATTCATTTCGGATGCTATCAATCCCATAGCATGCCTCCAAGGAAAGCACTCCTTTCAATAAATGCTTTAGTGTCTCATTTCTAGCATCCGTCCCACCCTCTGACCATCCACTCAAACTCAAAACAATAAAACAGGCTTACGCTTTCAAACCTTCCTGGCCTTCCCCTTCCATTCAGTATCCTCATCCTTCTGTCTTCTCCTCCTTAAACCTTCTTAGTCCCTTCTTTCCCCAGAGGAAGGTGGTTTGGCTACCGAAAATTTGGAAAACGTATGAGTGTCATTTTTGTGTGTTTTTGTTGACTAGTGATATCTTGCTCCTTTGTTTGACTGTCTGTATGTTTCTCTTGCATTTGAATGACTGATATGCATATGTTTCAGATTAGATTTTCCCTGTATAATGACATATTGAAACCACTTTCTCTTTCTTCTACTTTTTTAACTTCCTTTTTTTGAAAGCTATTGGATATGATTCTCTTCACTGTGCAAAATTAACCCATATTATAAGCAATGCAAATAGAATTATAAATCTGAAAAGGATAAAGGAAGGAACTCACAAAAATATCACCTCCATAGTCAGTGTTCCAGGTTTGATCTAAAAACTTCATGAAATCATTTTTTCACATATTGCACTGTAATAATTATGATTTGAGTAACTTGAGTAGAGCATACTTCTTAGGGTATTGAAACAAAGTATTATGTATTTTTTAACCTATGTTGTGTCTAAAACACATCCATTAAGATAAGGTTCCTGGTTTTAACATAAAAAATAGCATAGTATGTTCCTTTGATTACACATGTGCACAAATACTCACTTCTCAAATGATAGTGCTACATTGAAAAGGATTTTTAAAATTGAAAATTTATTTGATTACTCAAGGTCTTGTAAAAACTTTTTAGCTTTGTAAAAGTATAGTGCAATCTCTATAGGAATAATAAGTATTGGTATTATTCCATTCTCTGTATCTATGAATCAAGAAACTTAAATCAATATTACTTTCTACTATTACTAAATATTTTCAGCATTTCTGTTTTATACTGCTTAATATTTCTCATCACAAAGATTTTTGATCCATAAATTTTTGTGTAAATTATTATGTAAAACTAGAATAAATAATTCTGAAAATCTGAAATTACCATCAAATTTCATTATCTGACAAACTTTGAGAAGAGTACTGTTAATAAATCATGATTATATTTTAGTATGAAAAAGAAGGTAATAAAATTTATTTTTAAAATGATATGTGAAATTGTTATTAAAACCTCATTTTATATTTAGCAAAACAGAATGTAACCTAGCTGCGATAGGGAGCATGAAAATGTTGTAACCATGCCTGTCAAGGTTTAGAATATTTCATTTAAATGTTGATCCTGACATTTTGTTGCAAATTCTTGGTTAAGTCCTCTGTTTCAAGAATTTATATTCAATTTCTAATGCAGCCTCAGTAAGGCTTTTTTGAGATGGAAGAGTCTTTAAGCATGAGTGTGAGTGAGCATTTAATTTGATGCATGATTTTATTCATGCATTTGGACCTTTGATGTAAACAATGGCATATTTTGTTACCATTTATTTTTCTCTATGTATTTATTGCCATTGCTACATCTGGTTTAATCTATTTTCAGCTAAAAAAATAGCTCATTTCTGTTCACTCCATACACCATTTGTTAAAACATGCATAAAATTGCCTATTTAATAATGATGCCCTAGAGAATCATTATTATTATTTTGCCTTTCTAGCATTTTGACTGTGAACCTATAAATAATTTGTTGTATAATGTGTAACAAAAAAATATAAATTCTCTCTCGTAGAGCCTATGGCTATCCTTATGCTTACCAATAGATGCAGGTGAAATTATGAAGTGTATACGTATATCCAAAACAGCAAACATCGCCGTAGAATTAGATGTAAGCCTGATCAATCTTTCTGCCATCAAATGTGGTGATTTTTTTCAGAATTTATTTTTTTAATATCCTTCATTAATCCTTTTGGGAATTTCTTATTTCCAAAAAATGTTACTTTTACCTATCTTGTGTTATATATCACATCCACAGAGAAGGTGTATAGCCGCCAGTATTCGGCCCCAATCCTCAAGAGGAAGAGCTCCCGATTTGGTCTCGGTTAGTTGATAGGTTCATCCTCTTACCATTCCTATAATTTCTGCTTGAATATAATGCCCTGTAGTAGAGTAGTTGAACTGAGTCATCTGTGAACTTTAGTTAGCAACAGTGTGGAGATGCAGTAAGAAGAATGATATTAGTACATGCTCGATAGGATATTTTAATTGCTTATAAGGTACAAAATATTTAAAGAAATAAAAAAACTGATAATATTGTTATGAATTAAAAATGAATGTACAGCAAAGAAGTGTTTTTTGCACCAGTAAATTCTTAGTTTTTATGTATGTATTCACATCAAGGATATTAGAAAAAAATGAAGTAGTATTATTACATATCATTGAGTGAACTCATATGAATTATCTAGCTTTTTAGATTAGAACTCATGTTATTTTTTTTACTTCTTTCAGGATTGCATTCACTTGTATTAGCTATTGAAGTTTTTGTGCATATTTGTGGTAGTGAATTGTTCTGTAGAAAATATTATCTGTTTTAGTGGCCTGCCGATTTAATTATAATTGAATTATTTTATGTCTACCTAAATCAGTTAATTAATTAATATTAAATAAAATTATTTGGCACTTTTGATTAATTATTATTTGTTCTATATTGACTTATATAATTACTATCTAGGATCAAATAAACAAATTAATATTCTCAAAAATATGAACAATAGGGCATCATCATGAGTTGCCAATCCATTGATTAGCTTGCAGGGGAATGCTTTCTCTTACCTAACCATCTATACATTCCTTGCCTTTCATAACTTGCTTTTCATAATTCATCCTTGCCACCCTCTGTAGTTCTTTCCCTATTCCTATGTCTCACTTATGACTCTCAGTAAACTAATGTACCACTAGTTGTATCTAATTATTCCCACTCCCCTCCTAAGTGTTTTTCATAGACTTTTCTCGTTGTTTACTCTTAATTTGGTTTACTTTATATAAATTTTATTTTTATAACTATTTTGTAGTGCCCTTATTCATTGCTTCAAATTTTCTTTTCTCTTCTGCTATTATAATCTTGGAAACAATAGTATTTTGGAATTTAATTGGTGTCCCTACTCGTTGATTTTAAATTACTGAATCATTTCTGGTGGATATATTCCACTATAGTGCTGCAGTTTTTGATTGCCCCTATTTTCATGATAATAATGTTGTGATTGGTGTTTGATTTTCAACTTTCTACCATTCCAAATAATGTATGGTACCAAGCACAAGATTTTTTATGGATAACATGTACTGAGATATATAATGTGCAATTCTGCTCAGTGTAAACAAAACTATATAGGTATTATTAGCCTTTGTGCATCACTTATCAGTGGCTGCCTTCTGTGATTCCAGCATTAAAGATACACTATCTATGAAATGTAATTATTGAAGGCAATCATACATTTTCATACTTAATCTGTATCTTTGTCACATATAAGGTAAAAAAGCTATTTAGGGTTAACTTAGTATTGCATATTGTTTTTCAGGAGTCATTTTCAAACATAAATTATCTCTTGAATTCTCAATTTAATTATTATGTGAGGCCATCTGACTTAATCTGTCCATGCTTCCATGGTTAATTAGAGCCTACTGTTCTTTCATAATGTCTGTATTTATTTCTGTCATATTATAAAACTTGCTTTAATGATCATGTGGTTAAACTAGATGGTTGGACCCATTAGATATTTATCCGAACAAGAAAGTTATTTATATATCCCTCTAATGCTTCTATTCAGTGCACAGAGAAGTCACTTTGGTGAAGTTATTGACTGCTCCCCTCACATCCGTGAGTATTGGGTGGCAGAAAAAATTGTCAAAAATAAATTGCATGGAGGAAAATATAATTATATACTGTCTTTCTTCAAAGAAACTGTGGGAGATGCCACAACAGTAACTTTTAACGGAGTCATCCACTAATATTTATTTCAATGCAACAATATCAGAATGTAAAAATCATTCGCCTCAACCGGAATACGACAAGATGAATAATTTTTCTCTGAAATTGTTGTATCAAACGGTCTTTCTTGTCTGTAGCCCATATAACTAGCTATATAGAACTAACTGTTTTAGTGGATAGTGTTTGGAGTAAATGTTGTCTTTAAATTTTTAAGCCAGGTTTTATAATGTCTCATTAAACTGAAGGTTAACTTTAACCTTTGGTTAAGACCAAAACTCAGTTTCATGATCACTAGTTAGTTCGAAAATGACAGCTAAGCCACTCAATAATTGACAAATGATGTTGCTATGGTTACAATATCCACATTCACTAATGAGCAATCGAAATTATTTATAAAATAAAATTTTTTGTATTATCTTTGTTCTTTGAACATTCACATCAGCTAACGGTTGGATTTAATGAGACATAAAACAGGCCCTTAATAATTCGGAGATGGCCATATCCAATTTTTTACTACGAGGTTTATCCTTGTGTGTGGATAATGCACTCTCTAAACTGGAAATAACTTAAGCATGCATTATATTGTGCATTTGGTTTGATTGTACACATCTTGTCCATAGTTTACACTTTTATTATGTATGCAAGTTTGTAAAATTTTGGAAAACTATTTTTTCTGCATGTCACTGGATAGTTACTGCAGGTAGATATTTCAATTACTATTTCCCCTTTATTTGCAAAATTTTTTTTGTGAACCACCATTTACATTTTTTGTGTTGATTATTTGGTTCCTCTTTCATCTAAATTCACAGATGGTCATATCCAATCAATTACTTCAATGGAGGACAGTCAGCTAATAGGTTATCTGCAACGAGTTATTGAATTTGAAGAAGCTGATCGTGAAACTATCCATTTGCTTGTCTTCCTCTTAATGCAGTTCCTTTCAAGGTCAGACCAGGTGAGTGCAATTTGTGAATATTGTTGACCCCCATTTATTTCTGTGGCATAACTGACTTTCATTTCAATTAACATGGTATAAACATTACTAATTGCAACAAAGCATGAAAAGAATTTTTCAACAACATTTATCATGTGAAAGTGATGTGCACAGGTATCTAAATACATATATTTAGATTTTCAGGCACGTGATAATGATGCGTAGCATTGAAACTATGGTTGTGCAATATATTAAATATTTTTATGTGGAATGGCAAAGTTGTTTCTCTACCCTCATTAAATTCAGATCAAAGCACCATTTGTTCTTAGGAAACTTGAACACCTAGCTGCACTATCCATATTTAAACATCAGTTCCCTTTAGGTCACAGAAGTTAAGCTATCCTTTCTTCTTTAGCACCTGGAGTTTAACTAAATTTTTTTGTAAATTACATTTGAATGCATTTATGGTAGGTTTATTGAATTTTAAATTTAGTGGTGTTTGGAGAGTTTGTGTGTGATAACTGAGACTGAAGGTATCTGAGTTGACAAAATCTAAGATATAAGAAACAATCTTATTGGGATGTGATTAAATTACACCTACCAGTTTAACACTGAAAACATGGAGACCACAGCTAAACCATATATTGAATTAGTGTTGTTTTTCCACAGATACCTATTTAAGGTTTATATTCCTTAGAAGAATTTCCATGAAATGGATATCTTGTCAAGTGGATGTTACTCTAAAAGAAAGAGATGACCTACATTGCATTAGGAATCCCCTAGTTTTTCAATTTAGTCCATTTAGTGTGATTCTTAAAAATCTTGGGTAATTTTCCTTTTTTTCAGGCATTTCCAACAGGTGAGAAATCAGTTGCAAAAACTCAAGCCATTGTATTGCGGCATCTGTACCTTCTTCTTGGTTATAGTCAAACAGATCGGGGCTTTCATGTTCCTCCTCAGAAATTAAGGTAAGTTCATTTCACTTTCTCCAAAACACATAATTTAAATTGTAGTTCTTGCCAGCAAGAATTAGCTTTCACATATATGTGATGTGATTAGAAAAATAGCAAGGTTTTGGATTTGATTTCATAAAATCAAAGCATTAGCTTTTTTATGTATTCAAACCTAAATTCTCTTCCATTCATTCAGTGAGTGTTTTGGTGATACAGTTTCCAGCTTTTTATCCTGAAATTTGAAAGAACTAGCAATTTAAGACAGATGAGTAGCTAAGCACATAATTTCAAAATAATCTATTAAAGAGATATTATTTAAAATAATTGAGAATTGAAGGACTCAGAAAAATATTAAACTAATACATGCTTTGATCAAACCTAAAAGAAAACACATACGAGGGTTGCTATTTATATTTGGAGCCTAATAATGAAAAAACTGGAATTAATTGTTGAAAATGGCCTTATTGTTTTTCAAAGTATTCTCCATGATAATCAATACACTTTTGCATGTGCTTGAACCAATTTTCATAGCACTTTTTCCACTCCTATTGAGGTACTTCCAAAACAATGTTTTTGAATGCATCAACGGCTTCTTCTAGTGCTAAAATACGTTGGCCTTGCAATTTTTTCTTGATAAATCAGAATAAAAAGAAGTCATTTGGTGCTAAATCAGGGCTGTACAGAGCCATCAATTTGATGCTTTGGCAAGTCGAATAGGTAGTTGTTTCAGCCAATCTGTGAGAGCCTGGATTGTGATGATGAAGAATGATCCTTCATTGCTGCTTCTTTTTCCATATTTCACCAAGTACTTCTGGCAAAGAAATGCTCATGTATCATTCAGAATTTATGGTTCTACATTGTTCTAATGGTATGGTTGGAGCTCTCTGATTGGCTGTTTCTTGGCGGCAAATAGGAATCTCCCTTTTCCATGCAGAAGTTAGGGTGTTGCCATCCTTATGGTTGAAATTGTTGAGATTCTTCATTATTTCTAATGCTTCTCCTATGAGTCTTGGAAAATAATGCCTTTCTCTTGCCAGAACTTAAGTTTGGTCGAACTTAATTGTGTGTCCGGGTTCCAACCATGAATGTTCCTAATCTCCGATCTCATGCATGAAGGCATATATGGGATCAAGTGCACATGTGGGATGTCCTATATTGGCTAAACAGGAAGGTCAATGAGATACAGGACCAATGACCACCAAAGGGCCACAGACAGAAAACAGTTCCGACGCATGTTTGGCAATTGTCGAGAGCCAATCAGAGATATCAGCACATCTATGTGATGGTAATTCATGGAAGCAGCATGGATCCTTCATCAGATAGATGTCGTGAAAGCCCAAGGATTAACACTGAGGGTAGTTACCAATTAGCTAAAAGGAGTCAGGGGGAAGAAATGGAAAAGGGTAGGAATGAGAGTGTTGGGTGAGAGACCGAATGGGCCTTAGGTCAATGAAGCCCTTATAGCTCTTCTACATACCTGTGCAGACCCCATTTGTGATGCTCTATGCTTTGGAATCAAGAACTGTATAACATTAAAAATCTCTTCATCACATTGAAATAATAATTGTGATATCTAAAATACGCATCACTGCATCTCTTTTTGTTTACAGAACATCTTCTGTTTTCAACGTTTTCCTGTCAAACCTGCCTCAGCTACTGGATCACAATCACCTACTTGGATGGCTCCTAGTGCCTACAACATTGATGCTCTTGCAGTATTGTCCTTGCCCACCCCCGCAGCCCGCATCTTCCACATTCTCTGCTTCAGCCACCCCAGGACAGCAGCCCCATCACCACTCCCAGTTCACCCACCCTCTAATTCCCACAGGTGCAGCTTCTGTACCCTTTGCTGCCCTTGTTTCTCCAGCTGCCCCTGCTGGACCATCCTCATTTTCTATATCAGCTGCACCCATAAGCATGACTCCTCCACAAATGCAGTCAATAGGTCCTGGTTCATCATTGGGAGGTGGTGGGTCATCTTCCTCAGGTGCCACTGCCACTTTACCATCATCCGGATCTGCTCCTCCATCTTCCTCAGTTTTGCCTGAGTATCACCATCAGCAACAACCAACCTATAGTCTCTGGTGTTTAGAGCCTCACTCACGCAGATGCTGGCTCATGTCTCTCCTGGTTCTTCTGTATAAGGCAAGTAGATTGAACAAAGAGCACTAATTTTATAAATTTTAGTTAGCACTCACACAGTGTAAGAGATAACACATTCATCACAATTGAATACTTAAAATAACAGTAACTAGTTGACGTAAAATTGTTTGCCCATGGGTGATCAATAGCAAAACAACTCTGCTAGAATTCAATAACACCCAATCATCCAGAAAATCATGGTAATATATAAATGGTTAGTTGAAAACTAATAATCTAGGTAATCCTTCTAAGATCATTTGGGTAACTTGGTTCTTCTTTTGCAGAATTTAAATTGGCCGAATATTTCTTAAAATCATATTTTTAAGGCAATAATGAGTAAACAAGTGCACACAGACACATATTTGTATATGCACACTTACACACATACACACACATATACACAAATTGAAAAAATACTTATTCGCCGTATGGTGGGATTTCGTGTTTATATAAAAACCATAAACACAGTAATCAACCCGAAGGTCGGTTTAGTAGGTGATGGTAGAGCTCACCCGTGTACCAAGCCCAACGGCGTGTAAATATTCACACCTCAGGGTAGGGGGGCCAGTTCCTTTCCCTGTGCCGGTTATGGTTTCCCAGGAAGATCTGGTACCCGAAAAATCAACTAGCTTGGGTGGAGCTGCAGGTGCCCAGAGTGCCTTGCCCGGGAATCGAACCCGGGACCCTCCGGTTAGTAGTCCAACGCTCTACCCGCTAGACCACCGCGACCCGCGTTTCGTGTTTATATATATATATATATTTAGAAATATATATATGTATTCTTATATATATATATATATATATATATATATATATATATATATATATAACTATTATTCTCACACATATATTGTTCGCCGTATGGCGGGATTTTCGTGTTTGTATATATATATGTATATATATATAAATACATATATATATATATATACATAGAGAAACATATATATATAAATATATATTTCTGTACAAACATACATATATATACTTATTTATTAGGTAATCTACCGGTTGAGGTAGGTTTTTGGATGGACACAACTATCAAATAAACGTTGTGTAACTCAAAACAAAACCCAATCCAGCAATCTAATCTACATCAGGTCCCTCTTCATCTCTGTGTACTTCTTTCCTCCCTTCATCCCGTCCAACATCCCTATCCTGTTCCTGTCCTTTCCTTGCTTGCCCAACATTCTCCCCTCTATTATCTTCTTCAACATTCCACTACCGCTCAATATGCCTTTCATCCATTTTTCCTGCCTCCATAGGATTTCTCTCGACAAACCCCTCTCCTCACTCACCATCTCCAGTACTTCCTCATTTGATTTCCTTTCGGTCCATTTCACCTTCTCCATTTCCACCATATGTAAATATGATTAAGATGAATAAAATTTATTATTATTATTCTTCTTCTCCACACCCACATTTCAAAAGCCTCCAATCTACGTCTATCCTCCTCTTTCAGTGACCACATTTCCGCACCGTACATAGCTACGCTCCATATCAGAGATTTTACGAGTCTTGTCTTAACATCCCTACTCAACGTCCCCGTCATCAACTCCCTCCTTCTTGAGAAAACCTCCTTACCTAGCGCAATTCTTCTCCTTACGTCCCTACCACTTTGACCGTATTGGTCCAAAACACTTCCGAGATATGGAAACTGTTCTACCTGCTCAATTTTTTCCCGCCTATTTTAATGTTTAGCTTAGCCTTTTTCTTTCTTGAAAATCGCATAACCTTTGTTTTATTAATATTGATTCTCATCCCATATTTATTGCACTGAACCTCCAATCCACTCAGCAATGCTTGCAACCCCTTGGCTGACTGAACAACTAATGCTTGGTCATCAGCAAACCTAACCGATTTTACGAATTCCCCTCCGACTTTCATTCCTACCTCCAGTTCTTCCCATGCCTCTTTAATCATTTCCTCGACATATAGGTAGAACAGCACCGGTGACAATGGGCAACCCTGCCCATCCGGACTCTCTGTTCCCCACTTGCACCTGAGTAGTCTGAGACATGTACAGGTTGCGGATCAGTCTCCTGTCCCTCCAATCCATTCCTATTCTCTACATATATATATATATGTAGAGTACGGACTTGAGCTCCGTCGAAATTATCAAGATATTATTGTGAGTGTTCTTTTTATGTGTTCTCGTGCTGTGTGTTACTGTCTAAGTTTTTTATTCAACACTTCCGTGTTACTTCGAAGAAATCATCTATATATATATATATATATATATATATATATATATATATATATATATATATATATATATATATATATATATATATATATATATATATATACACACACACACACACACAGAACAAAGAATAAAACAGGTTACACGTAAAAGGACACTCACACTGTAGATGATTTGAGCTTTCGGCCTACTCCGAGGCCTTCTTCAGGTCAAACTCTAGTCAAGCTCAAATCATCTACAGTGTGAGTGTCCTTTTACATGTTATCTGTTTTATTCTGTGTTCTATTGTGCCGTCCAAAAGTTATATTGCTCTCGTGAGTACTTCCACATCATCGATATATATAAAACATATAGAAAAATGAAATAGAAAGGGCATTAAAGGAGATAAAGCAAATAAGGCCATGGGGGTAGACAACATTCCTGTGGAACTGTTGAAATGTTTAGGAAAATGTGGGAAGGAGAGACTATGTGGGCTGATTTGTAGTATCTATGAAGAAGGAATCTTGCGGGTAGATTTTGTGAGATCAGTGTTAGTTCCTATTCCGAAAAAGATAAAGGCTACATCATGTGAGGACTACCGAACAATAAGTTTGATTTCCCATGCAGCTAAAGTTATTCTCAGGATCATTAATAAAAAGATAGAGAGTAGGGCAAATGATTAGTTAGGGGATGATCAGTTTGGGTTTAGGAAGGAGTGAGGCACTGGTGATGCCATTGCAGTAATTAGATCATTAATCAAGGGGAATATAAAATTCAATCAGGAGGTGTTTGCCTATTTCATAGATTTTGAAAATACTTTTGATAGAGTGAATTGGGAAACACTAATGAGTATATTCCAGAAAATAGAAATAGATTAAAGGGACTGGAGACTATTCTGCAACCTGTACATATCTCAGACTGCTTAGGTAGAGTGGGGGAATGGAAAGTCCAGATTGGCAGTGTTAGGAGGAGGTGTAAGGCAGGGTTGTCCATTATCACTAGTACTGTTCAACATATATGTGGAGGAAATGATTAAAGAGGAATTGAAGAACTGGAGGTGACAGTGGGCGGGGAATTCATAAAATCATGTGTTCTGATGACCAATCATTAGTTACTCACTCAGCCAAGGGGTTGCAAGAATTGCAGAGTGAATTGGAAATTCAGTGCAATTGCCAATAGGATGAGATTCAATAAAAATAAAACAAAGTTTATGCAGTTTTCCAGAAAGGCAAAGGCTAAGCTTAACTTTAAAATAGAAGGGCAAATACTAGAGCAGATGGAACAGGTTATGTAACTCAGAAGTGTTTTGGATGGAAATGGCCACAGCAGGAGGGACGTAAGGAGAAAAATTGCACTGAAATTGAATGAATTGCAGTGAAAGAGGTTTTCACAAGAAGGAAGGAGTTGATGGTAGGGATGTTGAATAAGGATGTTAAGAAAAGGCTCATGAAAACTTTATTATGGAGTGTAGTTTTGTACGGCATGGAAACATGGTCACTGTAGCAGGAGGATAGGATTGGAGACTTTTGAAATGTGGGTGTGGAGAAAGATGGAGAAGGTGAAATGGACTGAAAGAATGGAAAACAAATGAGGAATTACTGGAGATGGTGGGCGAGGTGAGGGGATCGTTGGGAGAAATCATTAGGAGGCAGAAAAAATGGATGAAAAGCATATTGAGTAGCAGTGGGATGTTGAAGAATGTAGAATGTAATACAGGGGAGTTAGGAATGCAAGGAAAGGGATGGAATAGGATAGGGATGTTGGAGAGGATGAAGGGAGAAAGGATTTTCACAGAGAAGTAAATAGATTTGTTGTTAAGTAGAATGCTGCATTGTGTTTTGTTAGAAGATATTTATTTGGTAGTTGTGTCCATCCAAAACCTAAAAAAAATGTATATATATTTCACATATATATAATATATATACCATAAACACAGTAATCAACCCGAAGGTCAGTTTAGTAGGTGATGGTAGAGCTCACCCATGTACCAAACCCGACGGCGTGTGAATATTCACACATCAGGGTAGGGGAGCCAGTTCCTTTCCCTGTGCCGGTTATGGTTTCCCAGGAAGATCTGGTACCTGAAAAATCAACTAGCTTGGGTGGAGCTGCAGGTGCCCAAAGTGCCTTGCCCGGGAATCGAACCTGGGACCCTCCAGTCAGTAGTCCAACTCTACCCACTAGACCACTGTGAGCCGCATATATATATATATATATATAAACTTGGAAAAGACGCTCTCCGGCGACGCACAAACACACAAACACTAACACAAAAAACACTACACACATAGAAACATAAAAGAAGGACACTTACATTGGATATTTACGTTTCGACGGCACGGCCGTCATCATCAGATTCTGATGACGACGGCCGTGCCGTCGAAACGTAACTGAAACTCAAAACATTAGAGCTAGCTTTCATCTGGCTCTTGGATTCCTGGAATCGCCCAGGTATTAATATTAGACATTAATTGCCCCCTTTATGCATATTATTTCATCCCCCTCCGCCCCCAACAACTTCCATATCATCCCCACTTTTTTAAAATTCCCGCGCCATACACTACCCCTCCAAACTCCTCACCGCGAATGCCTTCCCCTCTTTTCCCCTCTTTTCCCCCATTTCCCCTTCTCCTTCCTACCACTGGTTTCGGGCCCTCCTCTGCCTCAGTTCTGTTCCTAATTCCTCTTGAGAAAGGTGGTTGGACCACCGAAAATTCGAGAACCAGTGAGTTTTTCCTCTTTTGTGTTTTGGTTTCTGAATATATATATATACATACAAATAATACACACACACACACACAATACATTTATACAACTCATTTATTTTTTTATTTATTCAATTGTTTTCATGTAAATATTTATTTTTTAAATTATATATTTTTTAAGTATTTTTTTAACTTTTAAATTTAAAAATATCTTGCTAAAAAAGAGATATTTTAGGATTACAAAGTTCACTTCTTTTGTTAAAATCTGATATTTTCAGGTCTTAATGTTGATCATGATTCCTTGAGGTCAAACCAAATAATAATGCTATAAGTTTTTTGATTGGAATTCAATTTTTGATAATTGACTGTTGCATAGGAAAACGTCAAATCATTTAAATACCCTTTCCCTGTAATTTTGTAATGCTTGCTAGAATAAAATTCATGTGAAGTTTTCTATTTCAAATGAGAAATTATCACTATGGTAATTTCTTTTTTAAATTGCTTATCTTATGTTTCAGTGTAAATTTGCTTTCTCTAAATATGTCTAACTCATTATGTCTAAAAGGAGAGGGAAAAATAGCTCAATGAACTTATGTGTTCTCAAAAAGTGAAGTTTAGAAATAAAAATTACTTTTCTCCTTTAAATTTTAAAATTTTCATGTGGATTTCATAATTTTCAATGACATTAATGATAAACTTTAGTCACACCAACCTTCCCAGGTGTTGAGAATTTGTTCTAAAAAATCAAAATTGTCATTCTAAAATTTCAAAATTTTTAATGCTGGTAATCTATTATCTCTTCTTTTAAAATCTAGTACCAGTATAGCCAGCAGCCATTCTCAGCTAATGTTCAGTCTTTGGTGAAAATAGTTCTTAATACTTTGGATGCTCAACGCCATCAGTGCAAAAGAGTACCAACTAACCTGGTTATAGGAGGTCAAAGTAGCCGGTCTAGAGGTATTTATAGGCACATCATTGTTCCCATTTAATTGAACAGAGCTCTTGTGAATGTAATCTTAAGTTGCATCTTTAAATTAGTTCAGCACTCTAATGTTCATAATGCTAAATATTTTGAGTCTTGAACTGAATCAACGTTCTTATATAAAATTGTTATAGATGATAAAAGAATATTCAAGCTCTCCTAATTTTTTGCTTAAAAGGTTGCATAATTAATCACCTATGAAGAATGACTTGGCTTTTGCTGATAATTCCTCAACTATTATTCAAATGTATTCAACTATGCCTTCATCCAAACCAATTAGATTCATAACTAAGCAATTGCTGATATAGTATCCTAAGCCAGTTCTGCTCACTGATAATTGCTGTTTGAAGGTTGTCTTATAACTCTGCTCTTAGTCAGCAAATAAATATGTTGACTGGACTGGCATCTTCTGGAATTACTGTTGTCCTTTATTTTTTTTTAATTATTAAAAATAAAAATCTATTTTTCTGAAGGTAAATAAAAAACATATTTTTCCTCCTTTGTTACTTGCTGAGAAAAATTATTTATTGATCATGTTAGTGTTCTGATAATGCAAAATATATCCCGTAAAACCTCTTGTTTGTGTTTTTCTATAGAACCCAGAAAAAAGTGCAAAATGCACGAAAAGCAGAATTTCACTTTTGCATACTTAATCATTGTCTCATCATCATGAAGAGCTTCAACTGGAATTTTTCATCACTATCAACATAAAATCCTGCCTTCCTAAGGCAGTTATGTAGAATCCTGAACTTGCTTCAATGTCTGTTATATATACTGTAAAGTAATCATGCCGACATATCAAGTTCTGTGCAATAATTGTTTGATGATGTACCTTAAATGAATGAATTATACCTAAATCCAGGGATTTGAGCTCACAAGTACAATTTGCCAAAAAAGTTGGAACTCTACATTTCTCAAGTGTGCATTCAGGCAAGGGCTCTTTAGTTTCCCAAACACTGGTGGCAGAAGCTTCTTAATTCCACCTACATTTGTGATTAATGAAACAGATATTGTTTACGCAGCACCCCTCCACAAAATTGTTCTCCTCTGAAGCACAGTATATGTAACAATTGTTGGCAACACCTTAAAAAATAACCCAGACTCATCTGCATTGGAAACACCTTTTGGACTCTAGCCTTTAAGATATTTATTAAATTCTGAAACCTTCCAACGAGTTGCAGCCTTGATCTCAACACTTCTACCTTCACTGTACAAAGCCTTGGAAACAAGATTGTGCCTATTTTTAAAACTATCCAACCAACTATTGGACATAGTGAAAACTCTGATTCCCAATATTGTGGGGTTGTGCTTTTCTGTAGGCTTGTGCTTGTTGTATTTTTTCTTATGGTGACACCATTCATGAGGATATTTGATGGCCTATCACTTCAAAACTACTCTTTTAGTATTTTTTCCTAGTTAGAATTCTTGACAGGTTTTCTATTTTTAGACAAATTTACACACTGGTTTGCATGTTTCAGAATCAAATTGCGATTTTTCACTAGTTTGTTCACTGTAGAAACATGCCATCTTAGATGTTTCATCAGATCAATACAGATTCCATCATGAGAGTCAAGTAGTTCCAGAATTTTTATTTTGCCCTCAATTAAAAATATTTTTTGCCTTGTCCCTCCGCAGTCAACCAGGATAAAAGTTACATTCCTGAGTAATTGAGAAAACTTAATGCATGAGAATCTGGGCTACCTTGCCTTCGACTGGTGCAAACAGTTGCCCAACTTCAAAATTGTTTGAAGAATATATAATAATTTTTGATGTGATAAAGCAAGTTTCTACACTTTTTATCATTTAGGAGCCCATCACTGTTGAGACAGCACAAATGATACCAGATATCAGTCACCAGTTCTTGTGTTTTTCACACTTCAGTATATTTTGGCCCAAGACATTTTCGTTCCTCATATTTGCAACTTATGTGTGATAAGAATAGTCTCTTCCAGCTGTTCTTAAAATGTACAAATCATGTAACTCCTAGTCGTATAATGTATTCATTTCATAGTGTGAGTCTTTTCCTGGCAGTCTGAGATCAGGTGTGTAAGTAGGCCACATTTCTAATCCCTGTGCTCTCTACTGCTCACCACACTCAAATTCTTCAGTAAAGCTACTCATATTCTTGCTCCCTCTAATTTTTTTAGGTGTATCTGTCTGAAACGAAGTCAAAAATTTTTTAATAAAAGTTGATGTACATGATTAACTGTTTTAGAATGTCAATTTTTTTAATCCAGCACATAGTGATGCAAATAGTGGGAAAACTAATAATGACAGTGTGAATACTAGTTTCCACATATGTTGGAAAAATAGGAAATTGTATGGGATGTGATAAAAATGTTGTAAATTGTGGGAAAACCTAAATTCTGATAATACTAGTGTGGGATTTCACTGTATTGCAGTTGATGTTTTTTTGTCTTTTCAAACTCAAGGTTTGGGGAATTGATTTCTTTTCCCAGAGAGGTTTTTTTATGGTAATCAAATATAGATAGAAATATATTTTTTGCAACAGCTCACAGGATGTTACCCTTCGCAAGGTATACCCTATATTACGACGGTATACCTTTTATAACGAAATATATTGTGATAATCCTGAACATTTTATTGTAATATAAGTTTTAATTTTCATGACGGTTGTTTTCTATTTCATGTCAAGGGTCATGAGAAATAATAAAATCATAAAAAGTGCCAATAGAAGTATCACCAGATTCTGTATAAAAATTAATGGGGGATGATGTGAGGACTAGGGCATTTGATTAACCTGAGAACGGTCAAAAAATTTATTCTTTTAAAGAATTCTGGTCCATTTGTAAGTCATTTATCTGTCATATACATCTAATTCCACAAAACTTACTAATATAAAAATGGATGAATAAATCTTTAATTTATATTAAAGAAATATAATTCTCGGCCATTCTTCCCAAGCAGATGTCAGCCAGCCATCCCTGGGAGGTGAGCTTGAGGCTTCAGGAGATACCCCCCCTCCATCACCACATTTTCATGACCAACCATCTGGAACAGAAGCCCTTATATCCCGCTCTGCATCATTGACTTCTGGGAGCATGGATCCCAAGATGGCTGTAGCTGGTGTGGTGATGGGAGCCATGGGCGTTGCTGTTCACCGCAAGCCTATTGTCACATCAGCCACAGCTGCAGCAGTTGCAGCCGCCGTGGCTGGAGGCCGAATGGGTGGGAGCATGGAGACTCACTGGGAGGCGGAGGAGGAGGAGGAGAGGAAACGCCGTGAGGGGTTGGCAACTCAGGAGAGTACTAAAGTCAGTGCAGTCAAAGAGGAGGTGGCACCAGCAGCAGCTGTGGATGAGGGGAGACGACGGAGGATGCTGAGGCGTGGACTTTCAGGGGAGAGATGGGCTGGGTCCAGTCTGGAGGAGGAGGATGATCTGGAGGAGGAGCGTCGAAGGGGCCGCAGGCAGAGGAGGAGGGTTGTGGATGTTCAAACAGGCAACAGGAGTATTCTTCCAGTGCTGTCTGGCCCTGAGTCGAGTCTTTCAATGGAGGAGGAGGAGGAAGAGGATGTTACTGAGTCAGAATTGGCTGGAATTGGTCCAAATGGTAGCACAAAATCCTCAGACAGTACACTTCATGGGGGTGGTGTTGCAGGAATTGGGGTTGTTTCAGTTGGAGGCCACTCTTCGTCTTCATCATCATTTATTGCAGAAGAGGCAGCACCTCTGGTGACCACTCACATAGTTGGAGAGGTTCTGGCAGCACCCATAAATGTGCAGGAAGCAAAAGCAACAGCAACAGCAGTAATTGTTTCAGAAGAGGTTGATGGATTAGGAACAGTTACTCAATTAGGTCTACAGTCAACATCCAGAGTTGCATTGGCTGAAGCAAGGCGTGTTACAGTTGGTTCCCCTGCTGTTGTAGTTGCCAGGTGAATTCAGGTGTTTTTTTTGTAATAAATTATTTATCTTTCTTTCTTTGTCTTTCCTTCCTTTCTCCTTTCTTCCATTCCCCTTATCCTTCTTTCTATTTTTCTTCCTTTCCTCCTTCTATTCTTCACTCCTTCCCTCATTACCACCTCACCATTCCTGCTTCCTCCTCTCTATTCCTCATTCCCCCATGTCCATTACTCATTCCCTCCATTACTTCTTTCTAGAATTATAATAAAAATTTATGAAAAAAGGAGGGAGAATGGAAACATTTTATTGGGAATAGTGAATGTGCATCAGCATAAGTTTGAAAATCACCATTTCAATTTACCATTTTAATGTACATAATAGTTTTTTCAATATGTTTCTTAGCTCCATGACTGCTGACATCCATCATGGTGGAATACACAAATCTGTAGTATCCGAAGGTATTGCCCTGGCAAAAGGGCAATCAATGAAACCCCATCTGTCAACGTCATCCACCTCTCCATCATCCCCATCTTCATCCCCAACTCCATCAGGAACAACTTCAGCTTTAGGTCAACAGAGAGCAGCAGCATTTCAACAATCCAGAACATTGCCTGCATCGGGATCCATCACAAGTGGAGAGTTAGAAGGAGTATGGTGTGCAACTGAACTTATACCTATGCGGAGAAAGCTGTCAGACTCTGCATCACTTGGGACCTCACCAGTATCCACTGGCCCTCCTGCAGGGTAGGTGTATCACAATCTTTAACTAGGTTTTCAATGATTGAGGGTTTAATTTTAATTGAGTAATTTCATCTTTTAGAAAAATGTATGAAAAGTTAATTTTATGTATACAGGACAATACACCAAAACTTCAGCAAACATTTTACCAAAATCCTGTTACTGGACACACTAAATCCTGTTTGTGTGAAATTGTAGTTTTCTTGAAATGTATATACTACATCATAAACATAGAGTCAGAGTGAAATTAGACTTGGAATGACATCCAGTAAAACCTAGTCGTTTCATGGTTACTGGTGCCAAAAATATGTCTAGCAATGGAGTAATACAAAAGCATTAAATAAAATTAAAATCTGGTTGATCTTAGTTGGCTGGATCTTCTTTGTCATACATTCACTCCCATTTTTTCTGAAGAGGGGTAAAATAGAATACTCTTTCCTTTGAACTGAGGCAGAATTTTTTAATTCCAAGACACTCATCTGCAAGGAAACAAAAACTTGCCTGAAATATCTTTCTCCCACTGTCAGTAAAAACATAGTTTTATGTCCATTGCTCTTATTTATGAATTTTTCTTGTTTTAATTAAAATGTCAGTTTCCTCTTACCATTTGGCAATATGAGTTTTTTAGAGTACCAGGTGTACAAGTATAAAACATGGATTTTTTACAAAAAATATCCAAAGAAAGATAAAAAGAGCTTTATCCAAAGTATGCTCCATTGCTAGTTAGACATTTCTTCCATCTTTCGGACAACTTGCGGATACCACATTGGTAAAAATCTTTCCCATTTGCCGCAAGCCATTTATCAAACCACTGTTTTTGATCTTCATACAAACCAAAGTGCTGTTGATCAAGTGGGTGATCCATCGAAGCAAAACAAGTGGTAATCAGAAGGAGTCAAGTCTGGTGAGTATTCTGCATGGGGTAGAACTTCCAAGCTTGAGTGCTTCCAACGTGTCGTGAACCGGTTTTGCCATATGTGATGGAGCATTGTCATTAATAAAAATGGCCTTGTGTTGTCAGTTTTGGTATTCTGGTCTTTTTTCAAACAGTGAATGGTTCAAATCGAACAACTGTTGTTGGTAACATTCAGTATTAACCATTTCACCAGGTTTCACAGCTCATGATAGAGCAAAGCATTCTGGTCCTACCAAACACAGAGCATCGTCTTTCTGCCAAAGCAATTTGGTCTTGTGGTCAATGTGGATGGTGCGCCTGGGTCTACCCATGACTTTTTTGCACTTGGGGTTCTCAAAATAAATACACTTTTCAGCCCCAGTTACAATGCAATGCAAAAACGACTTCCTTTTGTATTGTGTAGACAACATTTCACATGTTCATTGAAATGAAGCTATTGGCTTTGTAATTCCAAACTCTTTATTCAGAACATGACTCAGGTTTTGACATCATCATCATCATCATGATCATCATCAACGTCATCATCAGGTGGTCCTCGCAGAATCCAACTTTATATATATACCTTCTAAGTGGGAAAGGGGGGAAGGGGTTGGTCAGGGAGGGAGGGAAAGAGAGAGTGTAGGGGTAACAAGGTTAAAATATAGATGGGGAGGAAAGGGAATTACAGGGGCTTTTGATGCTGTTTTAAGTAAAGTGTGTGAAATTACAAAGTCAATAATTTCATTTCATTATGCTATGTTAATTCCATAAAGTTATGCCATATTAAAGTTAATTCCATAAATTTCATTTCACATGTATTTTTGTGCCTCTCCATCTGCCTGTTGTTTGACTCATGTGGTACCCATCTAGTCTTCTGAATCTTTCCCATCTCTCGTAGGTGATTGGACACAGCTTGTTGACTTATGCTCAAATGCTCTGTGAGTTTTTATTGTGTATGTGAATCATCTTTGTCCAACAATGCTTGCAATTTCACATAGTTGTACCTTTTTGGTGGTATTCCATGTTCCTTGTCTGCAACACTGAAGTCACCACTTTTGAAATGCCGAAACCATCATTCACATGTATCTTGTAATGGAGCATGTTCATCATAAGCTTCTCAAAGTAATCAGTATGATTCAACAACAGTTTTCTTCAAGTGAAAACAAAAAAATAATGCTATCCACTAATACCCTTTGTTTGGTCTGAATTTCAACCTATTGAATCCAGCAACACAATACTATGCAAACACTTTTTCAATTTATCACTGATGCACTTATTCATGGTACAATAAGATAGCATTAAGTGTCAAATCTTTTGACCACTAACTGTGTTGGTGCACCATCTGGTGCACTGGTGTCTGAAATCCACATATTATACTTGTACACCTGGTAAATGTGACCTTCAAGAGTTTTGAAAAGCTAAGAGCGGAATAAGTAATGGTGATGGTAAAAAATAAGAGAATCTTAACACTTCAACACACTTTTAATGTTCTATGACCATGGTTTCAATGATGCGCATCATCATCAGGGCACCACACCTGATGATAATGCGAATTGATGTAGCATCGTAAACATGGTTGTAGAACATTAAAAGTGTGTGGAAGTGTAAATTTTCTCTTATTTTTTACCCTCACCATGAAGAAATTCCACAAAGTTAAGCTTGAAACTGTTAAATTTAGCTAACTTATGCTGATGTCAGAGTCTCATGGTTTCTCAACTATGTGTGGCTTGTTTTTTTATCAATTTAATTAAAGATTTTATTAAACTAACTTTGGATTACCAGTTCTAAATAATTGTTATTTAATTTAGGTACCATTTTTCCCTGCCCATTAAGATGCACTATGATTTTACGGGTTAGACTTTATGAAAAAGCTTAGGATAAAGCTGAAAAGTGTTTAATGTTAACACTTTATAGGGAGAAAATGGAATTGTTGCATTAAATAATATCAACTACAAAGACATTTATTCATTTTAGAATCCCAGAAAAGCATCGTCACTCCTCCTTAATCAATTCCACAATTAGTTTCACTAGAGTTGTCACTTTCTTCATACCTGATGTCATCTTAAATTCCATATAGCACATCGCTAATCCCACACTTTATGATAGTCTGACATTTAACTTTATGCCAAGATTTTTTCATCCACTCACAAACACTAGAAATAGACTGCCGTTTCATTCTCCCCATTTGTGTAACATCATTGGTGCCCCTATCTACTTTATCCAATCTTCATGCCTAAATCCCTGGTTTATTGATTAAAGTGACCAAAGGCTGCAATTGAAGAGTTAATTCAACAGGAATCACAGCAAGATTAGCAAGACTTCTTGGTAACTCTATGATGTGAGCCTTAAACTGATCATACACTGACAAAGATGATTTCTAACAGAAGACCACCTGGATGTCTTGACCACACCTGTAACCACAGCTTCATACCCTCTCCTCTCATCATTTGGGATGTACATGAACATAAATTCCATATGGGATTCTGCATATAGGAAATATATTTCTTTTAAATACTATCAAAGGAGGAAGTTTTGAACAATCATCTCAACAAACAAGAACAGCAGTATGACATATCTTCTTATTACCAGAAGTATTTATCATTAGAAGTACTAGTAGTAGCAAGATGGCATGTAATGATAACATGCCTCCATATGAGTCCTGTAAAATTATTATAGATCCGAAGGAAAAAAAAGTCTCCTGTGATTTTTTCTCAGGCAACTTCCATTCTAAATATTCAGATCTTAATGATCTTTCTCAAAAAGTGTGCTACTTGAATGTGGGGACATATGCAGGAAGTGTTTGTCTTGCCAGGGTTTGACTTTAAAAATATCTAATATGGCAGATGAAATTCTCAAGCATAAGGTGAGTTTTGTAGTATCAGCCCAAAATTCTATGCTAGTGAGTCCAAAAATGTTGTTTCTTTTACCGACCAAGTTAAACTTGCTACACAAAACCCAGTAAAGATTTACTCTGGCATGTTTCCATACCAACTATGAAATCTGATTTTTTAACACATTTTGGATTTAAAAAGTGTGTCTTACAAAGTGCAGTATGTAAAATAATGATTTTTTCAGATTATAACAGATCAATCAATTTTTTATTAATTACATTTCAGATTTATTATATTTTACTCATCTATGAGGAGAATCTAATGCATTTTTAAAATCTCTTTATGAATAGGAGTGAAGGTCCCTGGCAAGAAAGCTGTTCCAAGCAACTTTCATATCCAGTGGTGGAGAGACTTCTTCCCATTGGAACATCAAGATTAAGTATGAAATTCTGATTTATTCATCAATTATGTTCAATGTTATTCCAGAATATATGAGATAACAGCAGTCTTAAGTGTAGATACATTTTAGTCAGAATAAGCTATTTGCATAACATTTTTTGATCAATTTTCACTATGATAAAATTTTTCTTCACAAATCTTAAAAGAAATCCCAGATTTTTGAAAATATCCACTCATCATTATTAGTAAGTAAAAAAGGAGTAATTTTTGTTTATTTGATTGACTTGCAGAAATGAAGATATTTTTACAATGTAAAATCTAGGTGTTCTCACACAGCATTAAATTTTTGGCACATTTAGTCTATGTATAATTTTACAGTCCTCTCCTTTAATAACAATATCATATAAATATGTATAACCTATGTCTTTTTCTCCTTCAGTTTAGTGCCTGAATTCCATGTAAAGTTGACAAATTATTGCATGATTTAATTTCTATATGTAAGATATACTTTGTATTTCCTATGAAAAATTAACGTAATTTATTGTATTCTCTTCAATAAGTCTTCATGCTTTTGTATTATTTGAGCATACAATAGCTCCATACTCAACTTTGATCTACACTAGTGCATTATGCAGACGTATTAATGCTTTCATATCGTGAGTGCTATCGTATTGTATGAATTAATTCTTTGTGTTACAAATCCAAGAATTCTTGATGCATATTTGGCTAGGATTTCTACATGAGATTAAAGAGTAAATTTTGTGTTACAAAATATACACAAAGCCTTAATTTGATTGTTTATTTTATAGGAGCTACCAATGTGTAATGGAAATCATTGAAACTTTTTTGGGTGCATGTTACTTGGGAGTACTTATTGACAACACCATTGAAATTTAGCAACTTTTTTTACTTCAGTTGAGTATTAAATTTATGTCACCTTACAGGAGTTCAAATTTTGAATTTTGTTTGGTTTTCTGAGTGTCATAGTATCATCTGAATACATGAGGCAGAATGAGACACATGCTTTGGGAAACCGTTAAAACATGATTTATATATTTTTATGATAAAAAATAGCAGTGGTCCTAAGTTTTATCCCTGTGGCATGCAGTATGTGATCACATATGTTTCAGATTTACACCCTTTGAATATAATGTACCTAATACATTTTGCGTGAGGTTCGACATAGATTAACTTCAATACATCATGTGAAAGACCTAAATTTGTTAGCCTTTACATTCGTATAATATCATTAACATTTTCAAATGCTTTTCGGAAGTGTGTGTGCAAGTTTAAAACCTAATGATTTTCATTAGTGTCTCACAAAACCTGACCTAGTAAAATTCACACGAGTTGGAAGCACAGTCTCCAGACCTGGATGCATATTGATAGTTAAGAGAGAATTTTTATCTTAGGAATAAATTAGACCATACCAAAATGATTCTGGTGCCATGATAATGTCATTCAGGATTAATAACAATTTTCTTAAGTTTAAATTTAGTAAGTCCCCACCATGCACAGAGTTGAGTGTCTTGGTTCAGCAGTAATATTGCTCCTCATTTACCTGACAAGAATATGCTGCATTTAGTTAAACCGTCTTACCTTTGGACAGGTGGCTGTCATCCCCATTAGTTCAACACAAATTAAGTTCACAGCAGCATCACATATTGGATGTAACTAAACATGCTAAATTGCATGCATTTACAATTTATTTGGAAATTTATTAAGGAAGTACTTTGAATGAAATGTTAAAACTGTTTTTTATGACTGACTCAAAACAGTTGTATTATCAAAATTAATAATTTGGTTTTCTCTGCCTGATGTTGGAACAAATACTTAATGGTATGTTTTTTCAGGCAAATTGGCTTGTGCTTAACGGTTAAAGTAATACGAGTGTATCCCTGGCCCATTGAAGACCCTGGCTAATTTTAAAGTACATTTTAGAGTAAGAAAGTACATAATTTGGGCCAGGAATTTGGATCCTTTGACATGTTATAGAAGTACTAGCTGATTTTGAGGTGTATGATACTAATTTTGGACATTTGGCAAAGGTATCAGGGGTAGTCATTCTATGTAATGCTAATGAAATGCAATTATCTATGCAGAATTTGCATAAATGCATGTTCATTCAATTATAACGTGGATAACTCTGGATTATCCATGTTTGGACTATTTGTGCTATTCACTTCCCAGCACCTAAAACTTTTAGTAAAATTACTATTGTAAAGATAATTTAATGCTTTGAAATTTTGTTGTACTTTTTAAAAATACAAGTTTTAAAGATCTGGGCTTTGTTAAAAGTTTTTAAGTGAACAAAAAAATGTTTATCAATAATTTTTAATGTTGAATTAAATCATTCATTACCATCAGTATTTTCTGATTATCATTTCCACTACATTCATAAATCCTGAGAATTTCATATTTTCCTATGAGATGAAGAAATATTTAGTATCTAAATGCACATATTAGTCATTAACTTTCTATAATACATTATTTTAATCAGATTCATTTGACAGAATTTGAATCTGTAATAGTGATCCGTTGTCAATATTTGTTCTTGCCAGTCATTTGTTTTTCCTGGCTACGTGATTTGTTTTGCTTACTAAGGAAAATATGTTTTGCTCTTCACCAGATGATATTCTGTGTTCTTGTAAAACTATGATTCCATATTTATGAAAATGGCTAAAAAAGGGAAAAGTGGACATTCCATTGCTAAAAAATGGGGGTCAATCACATGGAATGGAAAAGGATAATCTCCATATATATGGATTTATATCATGACCATACTTTCCATGCTTTTCAGTTATTAGTGTTTTTAATATTCCGTGCTTCATCATGCATTAATTAGCATGGATAATCGAGAGTTAACTGTGCTTCACATAATAATTATGTTCACAATGAATACGTTTTAATGTTCTTCACATATTATATTTGAGTTATACTTTCAGAAGCTATATCCAATGACACATGCATTTTGGTAGTAAAACTGTAAATGGCACAGTTGAGTATTTGGTTTAAGAACATTAAGTATATACTGGTATGGGCATGCTGAAAAATATATGGTTTTCAACTAGTGCAGAAATTATTAAGATATATTAGCTGTGTAAATAAGGCCGTGGGGGTGGACAACATTCTTGTGGAACTATTGAAATGTTTACGAAAATGTGGGAAGAAGAATCTATATAGACTGATTCATAGTATCTATGAGGATGGAATCTAGCTGGAAGATTTTGTGAGATCAGTGTTAGTTCCTATTCCAAAAAAGGTAAACGCTACATCATGTGAGGACTACAGAACAATAAGTTTGATATCCCATGCAACTAAAGTTGTTCTCAAGATCATCAACAAAAGGATAGAGAGTAAGGCAAATGATTACTTAGGGGATGATCAGTTTGGGTTTAGGAAGGGAAGAGGTACGCGTGATGCCATTGCAGTAATGAGATCACTAATTGAGAGGAATATAGAATACAACCAGGACGTTTTTGCCTGTTTTGTAGATTTCGAAAAAGCATTTGATAGAGTGAATTGGGAAAAATTAATGCGTGTATTGCAGAGAATAGGAATGGATTGGAGGGACAGGAGACTGATCCGCAACCTGTGCTTGTCTCAGACTGCTCAGGTGTGAATGGGGAACGGAGAGTCCGGATGGGCAGTGTTGGGAAGAGATGTAAGGCAGGGTTGCCCATTATCACTGGTGCTGTTCAAAATATATGTGGATGAAATAATTAAGGAGGCATGGAAAGAACTGGATGTAGGAAAGAAAGTTGGAGGGAAATTTGTAAAATTGGTTAGGTTTGCTGATGACCAAGCATTAGTTGCTCAGTCAGCCAAAGGGTTGCAAGCTTTGCTGAGTGAATTGGAGGTTCAGTGCAATAGATATCGGATGAGAATCAACATTAATAAAACAAATGTTATGTGATTTTCCAGAAAGAAAAAGGCTAAGGCTAAGCTGAACATTAAAATAGGAGGAGAAAAAATAGAGCAGGTAGAACAGTTTACGTATTTAGGAAGTGTTTTGGATCAACACGGTCAAAGTAGTAGGGACGTAAGGAGAAGAATTACGCTAGGCAAGGAGGCTTTCTCAAGGAGAAGGGAGTTGATGACGGGGACGTTGAGTAGGGATGTTAAGACAAGCCTCGTAAAAACTTTGATATGGAGCGTAGCTATGTACGGCGCGGAAACGTGGTCGCTGAAGCAGGAGGATAGATGTAGATTGGAGGCTTTTGAAATGTGGGTGTGGAGAAGAATGGAAAAGGTGAAATGGACCGAAAGGAAAACAAATGAGGAAGTACTAGGGATGGTGGGTGAAGGGAGGGGTTTGTTGGGAGAAACCCTATGGAGGCAGGAAAAATGGATGAGTGGTAGTGAAGAAGGTAATAGAGGGGAGAATGTTAGGAAAATAAGGAAAGGGCAGGAACAGGATATGGATGTTGGATGGGATGATGGGAGGAAAGAAGTAGACAGAGATGAAGAGAGACCTGATGTAGAGTAGGTTGCTGTATTGGGTTTTGTTTGGGATTACAAAATATTTATCTCATAGTTGTGTCTATCCAAAAACTTACCTTAACCAGTAGATTGCCTAATAATAATTAGCTGTGTATGTTGGGGACATGTTGTATATTTTTTTATACAATTTTGTGAAGAGATGTTATGAATTTTCCACCTATCTGCAAAAGTGGTAGTTTTTATAGATGAATTCACTGAATAGCACATGTTGTAAAAATTTATGTTTAACAGGCTTTTACTGTATACACACTCAGACATGTTATTACAACCAACAGTCTATTTTGAATTCATATACCTTATGGGCCTTTTAACATCAGACACCATAAAGTAAGCTCTTTAAAGGATAGAAATTCAGATTATCAAAAAGGTACTTCTTTATATAAGATTATGCACCATATACTGATGAAAAATTAAAGGCTGTCAAGTATAGACTCCAGGCCAAAAAGAATGTAATGAATGAGTCTATAATATTATCATGTTTCATTACAAGTGGTGTACTTTAATCATATTTCTTGTTTTTTATTTATTCTATAAGTATCTAACCAATAGATAGTCTGCCTATCAGATAGCTGGATGTTGGATAATCAACACTCTACTAAGCGCTGTATAGAAAAGTTTCTGTCAGATCCTGCAGAAATTCTTACCTTGAAGCATCTTTATTTGAAATGTCACTCCTATAATCACTTGAAGATCCAAAAAGAAATTAGCACCACTATTTTACATTTCTATATTTAAATTGCATGACTTTATGGCCAGGATATATCTAATCATATGGATACTTTGTTAAATAATGGTCATAGCACAACTGAGCATGGTACCAAACATGGGCTAAACGTGGTACAAGTTAGTAGAGATGATGTCCTGTAGCCTTATGGATAAATTAGAAACTATGGACATCTCATGCTGGAATCTTAAGCCCTGTTTCTTGAAACGAGACTGGGAAAATCTAGAATATGGTTTTATAACATTTTTTTATCATAGTTAGGAAAAAATAAAATTGTAAGAAGAAATTGGTTTATTTTGTCAGACTTATGATTATTAAACGTAGCTGGGGAACATGTGATTTGAAAGGAAAATAATGAGAATCTAAATAAGTAGTCTGATGATATATAGCCTGATATTTTTATAACTAAGCAATGATTTTTTTTCCGAGAGAAGAATTGGTAAATATATTGCAAGACATCAAGTTTCAGCAATATTTACTGATAAATTTGGTATATGTTGGTTTAAAAACAGTGCAACTGACCGTTGCAGTGCTTCTAGTACTAATTGCACAAATGCTTTTAAATTTACTGCCCATTAGTGAAAATTTTGACTTTTACAAAAAATGTGTAAAATGATTTGGACACCTCCTAAGTGGGTTTGTTAATTATATACTAACTGGAATTTGAATTGAAATCAAATTTTATTGTTTTAAAAATATTTTGCTTAAGACTAATGCTGGTTGAAATTGATTGTTGTTAAATGATGGGAGCATTTAATTTAATAGGGGTTAATGATCTAATAGTTTGAGTAACAACTAAAAAGTGACATAATATGCAAAAAATGAAACATAATATAGCAGAAACACCAACATCTGGTTTTCGGGAGTGTTGATCAAGTGGAGGGAGTACAATAAGCAATTGACACTGTGTTTTTCTTGTGTCATGAGAAACCAAAACCTCCAGTGCCTCATATAGTAGGAATCCAGACCAAAGGCAATGTAATGATAAAGTAAAGAAGACTGCGATCCATACAGTTAGTGATATGACACTTGAGGTTCAATTTGCTAGTCAGAGAGGCTTGAGAGAGAATAAGGCAATGGCTATTGGATGCTATTGGATGAATGCTCTCCAAACTTCCTTCTGATTAAATTTTCAAGAAACTGTAACAGTAACTTTAACGGAGTCACCCGCTATGTGTGCATTATAATGCAACCATTTCAGAGAGTAAAAATCATTTGCCTTGACCGGGATTCGAACCCGGATCCCTCGATATCCGGCCGAGTGCTTTAACCAATTAAGCTACCGAGACGTCCTCTTACACTCTGAAATTTTGGGGGCTTTAAAGGAACAAGATGTTATGACGAAATACCGTACATACAATGTCACAGGTATTTGTAGTTGTGCGCGACGCGCCACAGTCCACGATGTTAATAAAGCCAATTTCAAACACTTAGGCTGTTCATACCTTAGACAAATTTCAAGATATAATGCACACATAGCAGGTGACTCCATTAAAGTTACTGTTACAGTTTCTTGAAATTTGTTAGTTAGTTTCTCCTCTGGGTTTTTTTACGTTCTCACTATTCTTAGATGCAATAATAAATTCCAAGGACAATAGTGAATAACAATCTATCTACTAAATTATTATAAATATTAAACTATCTCACTTATTTTCCCAATTAAACTGCAAAAATGTAGATATTCTTTGGATGGTAGTGAAAGTGACAGAGAAGTGCATAATTCTATGAAGTTGCAATTAGGAGTAATGAAAAGATTCTCATACACATTCATATGCACATTTTAGATGTGTAGTTGGCATTAAAATACTGACATCAAGCTTACTGTATTGTGGTAGTGCTCTTCACATTAGGAATCGATTATTTTGGAATGGAATCCAATTCACTAACAGTGTTGGTAAACATAAAACTTTCAGTCAGATTTATGCAGTAGGTGCATGACAGGTTTTCCTTCTATTTAGCACTTAGCACTGACAGTTTCACAATGAAAGATTCATTTTGCATCCATCTGCCTCAGTGCATGCAGATAAAACAGTCTTTCTCAATAAAAGGGTACTTATTGCAATGATTTCATAGACATAAGGAATTGTAGCATTGTTTATGCATAGATTCGATCATTATATTCTTGAGCTATTTCCATGAAATTTTCATTCCCAATTCATGCGATTTGGATGGAATTTCATAATTAAAAATTCTAGAGTCCACTTACACTCATTGTACATGCACAGTGTGAGAGATCTAATCCTAGGAAACCTCTCTGTTGAGGAAGACATTCATCTGATCAATTTTTTATATGTATTCTGAAGCCTTGAAGATAATAGAGTGAGCTAATTTTTTATAGCTCTTGATACTGATTGAATATTGGTGCCTGCTCTTAAGAAGTTTTTGATGCTTTGGCATTGTAAATTCACCTCATTGTTTCATAAAGCATAGCTTAAGAGTGTCACTGTGAAATGTTTGGTGACATCATAGTTGTAATATTTTGATATTTTTTAGTTGGGGTCAAGCAGCCTATATCCCATATCATTAAAGCTGAAGAAAGTTATGGATCTCCTGAATCACCACTGTCAAAAATGGAATTAATGACAGTTGGTATGTTAATGATAACACTCCTAAATGTGCTATTTATTTTTTGAGTTGGGCACCATATTTTTAAACTTTACAAGTTGAAGAAAGTATACATAACAAGTTTAAATATTAAGGCTAGATTTTTCACATCGTAGATGTAGTTGTCATCATTTACATCCTCCGTAAATACCTTTCCTTGTATTTAATCTCCCCTTTCATTATGTAGACTTGTTATGTGATAATTTTATTGGTCACTTCTAAAAAGAGAATCTTTTGTATTGCTTTTCTATTTTTGGTATGTATTATAAGCTATATCTTGTTATAAATGAGTACTTTGTTTCCATTTTGCCTGTATTATCAATTCCTGTAAGTATATATGTTATTAGAGGTATGGAATTATATTTTACCCTTTAGTTATGACATAATAATGCTGGAATGCACATCCCAATTTCAGTTTCCTAATGAGATTCATTTTAGTTTTGAGGCTTTGTGTGATGTGATGCATTTAGCAGTGTTGGCTGGGCTATAATATTTCTCATTAAATGTAGCAACATGTATTAGTAGTTATTAGGGGAGGCAACTGAGAGCTGAGGTCATTAGCGCCATTAGGGCTGGATAGGAATGGGAGAAGGGTGGAGAGAAACCCGGTGTAGGTATTACCGATATAATCCATTCATTTTTCATGACAGTGGTTTAATAACAAGGTTTCTTTGTTTTAAAATAATTAATCTATAAATTAAAATCTATTCCAGATCATGATACAAATTAATAAAATTCTTCAAAATAGCACCCTTGCGTTGACATACTGATGCCAGGACGTCTGCCAGTAGCAGTACGCTTCCTGGAAGGTATTTAGAGGAGCCTTGTTCCATGAAGCTCCTTTTTATTCTTGGAAACAAAAAGATATCTGGCAGTGCTGTTGGTCACTTACACAGCAGTCCAAGTGATCATGCGAGATTGTCAGACTAGCAGCCTTCTGATCTCCTATACCACCTTAGAGACCATCTTGGCGTACACATTTCTTATGATTAAATCTTCTGTAAGAATGTAATATACTGTGGTTTTCAAAGTATTACTAATATTCTGACACTCTGGCATCATTCAGAATTGAGCATGTCTCCTACTTTGTACTTTATGCACATTTTCATTGTATTGTGTTATTTATATAGTAGTACATCCAGGGTGTTTCTCATTGTCAACCTCCTTCCTGACCTCTCGAGCATTCTGTGCAAGTGGAAAATGATTTATTGAGACATTACTTCATCTCCTGAACCCATTTTTCTAAGCTTAACACAAAATTTTATTGCATATCATTGATCCATGGGACATGGTATCATGAATTTGTGAAGCGGCCCTCAAACAGGGTGTTAGTCCGGCAGGGATCGGCACACTGTAATGGCTCACAGACAAATGATGCAGGTGGCATTGCTTTCCCAAGATCTCCCACCACAAATCACTCCACTCTAGCTGTCCTCATTGGCAATAAAAACTCATTCTACTTCTTTATGGGGCAGACCCTATGTATGAATTTTCCAGTCACCGTAAAAATTACCTTAAACAAAATTGAAGTTACTCTCTGAATGATTTTTTGTCTCTACTTTTTCCTGAGTATTTAGCTAGTTTAAAAAATCTTTCCAGCATCTGTAATTTTGCGAATAGCAGGCTATTAACTCCAGTAAGTAAGGCCATTAAGTATCAGTCTACTATGTACAACCTCATCCATCTTTATACACATATGTCGAGTTCATAGACAGCATTGTAAAGCACCAATTTTAATGCCTTAAACAGCCATTTCCTTCAGGTTTAAACCTGATGGTGCAGGGAAATTGCCAAATATTTATTTTAGCAGGGTTCATTAGTGGCTGGCTTGATTGGCTGAACTCATCAGTGGATGTGTTCTTTCATCATCTGGATGATTTTCAGCGACAGCTGCTGCATATTGCTTAGGTTGAAGCTGCTATTTTGGTAGAAGTTTTTTTTATCCAGACTTATCTCTATAGCCTCTTTTAAAATGCAATCCAAATTGCATTTTTCATGACAGAGCATCTTGGCACATTCAAAATCTATTGTATCAGCATTGGAGAGGCTCCAACGCCAAAGACTTTTCAAGGTTGAAAATTCATCTGTTCGTCTCATGTTCTCTCAGTGTCCTCTCTATCGTTTGGTCTTTCTCCCTTATTGACCATCTACAGCACTCACATATAATGTTGTAAACTTCCATTACTCCTAAACTCATCCTTAGTGGTATTGAGGAATATTTTGGGCTTCTTGTGAGATTTGTGAATACTTTACTACTTCTATTTTTTGTATTTTATGGATATTAGGGGTGGAGACATTGGGAAGACAAGACAGGCTCTGGCAATCAGTGTCCTCTCTTCCATTTTTTTTGCTTAATTCTTGGTGAAGACTTTCAGGGCAGATTGATCTCTTGACTAACGTATTTGTTCAATTGGAAGATAATTTTGGGATGGTAATTCCATCTCCAGGCATTTGGAATGTGAAATAAATTTTGCTTAATGGATAGTGTAGATACATGTGGAATATATTTCTTTTTTGTGAGGCAACGGTGATTCTTCTCATTGAGGTATAAGTTCTTGTGTGTGTTGACTTCCAGTGTATTCAGTGACACATCCCCTTTCCTCTCTATGAATATGTATATAGAAGTTCATTGGCTTCTAACTCATTGGTAAACTGAAGACCATTTGTATGGCTGACGTATTGTTGAGGATGTCACTTATTACAAATACCAAGTGATCTCTCTACTCTGTCAGTCATCACCCTAATGATGATGACTGATTTAACCATTGAAATAGACAATAAATACTAAGTTCCCCAAACCTTCACTAAGTTATTTTTTAATATGGACATCAAGAACCTTCCTTGAGGCCATTTTTAATTTTTTTATAAAGTTTTGTTATTAAGCAGTGTCTCCCAGTGTGCCACCCTAGAATTCCATGTACATTTGATTCACTGGGAAAGCTTGAGATCTTCCATATCTATATGATAAGAAAGCCTTTATTTACCTCCAGATAGAATAAAAATCTGCTTGTGGTGGGTCATTTACAATGGGTTTTTTAACCTTAACAAACACTTCAGTAAAACCGTCAGATTAGTAAAAGTATGAACCCTTTCTCTTTCTTTCAAAATTAGCGTTAAAAATGTTTCAGTAATATTACTTGAACTATCATGGTAGATAGAATGCACTAGATACATGTTCATTATTTTTAGCAGAATTATTTGAGCCTTATTAATATTTGATGCATGACTAAAACATTTTAGATTATTTATGGGTTGTAAATATTATTATCATTGTAATAATTCCAATAAATTTCACCCTAATTAAGATCCCAGAATAGTTCATTCTCTGTATTGGACATATTTTTTATAGTTCCCCATTCCTTATGTCCCCCTTCCCACTGCTCCGGGTCTGTCAAATGCTGCAGATTCTCAATATCATAGATGTTTAGGATAGTACCATCTTTACCACCACAATAGTACCATCTTTAACAAATCAATCTTCAAAGATGGGTTGTATTAAAATGGTGTAAATAATCATATGGTTAGAAACAATGAGCTAATAAACATATTGAGGTGACTGGTTGGCTGGTTCATGATATTCTCTAATTCCATAAAATCTGGGCTTGTGTGTTCACTTCTACCATGGGCATGAATCATGTAGATTTTTAGATTTAAATTCAGGGGATTGTATGGCCTCAACTATTAAAGCAACTTAATTCCAATTACCATTATTAAATGCCTTTTTCCTTGCATGCCTTATAATGCAAAGCAACCTTTCCTTGGGAGTTATCTGAATTCACCTATTGAATACCAGTACACTGAGACCAATCACTCCTTGGGAATTGAAATAATACATCTTATTAATTATGGTGGTTTTCTAATAATAAAATGCTATATTAATATTTAATCCATTGATGTTTTGGAAAAATTTCATTTAAGCCTCATTTTTATGCACCTGTTTTTGTGGAACCACAGACAGTGTAGTGTAGCCAATCAGGATGCAGATAACCTCTGTAGGTTTCAGCCCTGCAGAAATTGCCTATCTTTCAACTTTGGTATCAACTCAATTGTAGCAGCAAACAAAAACTGATGCTCACTCTCAGTCACATGTTCATCTCCCATCAAAACACGCTGTGAATGGGTTATTGTGGTCTTTTTTTCCATCCATCATTCTTATCTGAATTTAATATCAGCAGAGTGATCCATTTAAATTTGTTATCAAGCTGGAAAATACTTTCCTCGCAATTAATACCAGAGTGAAGGAGAGGGAAATGGCAGTGATGAAGGGAAAGAGTAAAAGGAGGTTGAAAATACTCATGACAAGGAATAAAATCCATAAGAAATGAAGCAAAATTTCAATTCTTTGTCAGACATATCTCAAATACCTAAGTATATTTCAATCCTTATTTGAACATACAAATAAGAAAACATTAAGGTATTGGCACAACAACAAAGCAGATTATTGGCATTAAATGAATTTATGATGCATTCTAAAAAAATTAACTTCAGTTGTAAATGTAATATAAATATAAATGTGAGAAATATTAAATTGGAAAGAGAAATTATTCCACTGCAAGTTAATGTATTAAGTAATGTGAAGAAGCCCCCCTTTCTTCAGAACCTCTGTGATTCAAATAAAATCCTTGAAAAATGGTGTACTGATGGTAGGGTTAGTGTCTGCCCAACTGTACTTTGATTTACTGTAAACTGATTTAAGGCATTCGCATTTAATGGTTATATAACTAGACAAGTTCCAAAAAACTGAGAGAGATGTCACAACAATAACTTTCAACGGAGTCATCTGCTAATATGTATTTCAATGCAACAATTTCAGAGTGTAAAAATCATTTTCCTTGACTGAGATTCAATCCCTGTCAAGGCGAATGATTTTCACTTTCTGAAATTATTGCATTGAAATAGAACTAGACATTCCTTAACTGCTGAAATAAAAGATACAAAAATTAAATTTGAGAAAAATTTTGTTTTCAAAATGTATCTCAGATGATTTTTAAAAAGTATTAAAAATTAAATTATGCCATCATATTCTCATAAATGTTAGCTAATGTCGCTGCTGTGTTTTCTTTAACACTGGGCTTCACTTGAGCTCTTACAATATGAAATTTCATCACAAATAAATTTTCACTTAATTTTATTATTGATTATATAGTTCAATCAAATATTTATTCTTATTTTTTATTAATTTTTTACTGTATGGCTAAGAAAGTTATACTTTTCCCATTTGCTTTCATTTGTAAATTATATACTTGAAATAATTACATACAACTTTCTTTATTATACTATACCTCATAGAAATTACTGTAGCTGGTGGTTAAAATCGTACATGGGCTAAAGATGGGAGCATATATTAATTGGTACCTTGGTGAATCAATACATTGTGTGAGTTATACTAGCTTCCATTATATCAAGGCTGTATTCCTCCATACGTCCTTTCATATAATAGTCTTGAATGTCGCAGGCTCTTTTTCTGGGGTAATGATAACAGCTTTGGTATTTGACAGAGGGTCTTAGCTATGTAATGGCAGCAATGGAGAACTACTTGTATGACTTTTACGAAATGGTTTAAGCATTACAAATGCTGCAGCTCTCCTTTTAGAGTTCTTGGGGTATCATGGAACAGGGATGCACTAACCAGCAAATTCATGACCTGGAAAACTTCTGGAATTTATCCTTTCAGGAAAACTTTTGGTAAAAGAAGGCTAAGGGTTTTGTAAAAACTTGCTTTTATACATTTTCAGAGGGAGCTTTCCCTGCCTGTATATTGAGCTGCTTAATAGATTGATCACAATTTAAAGTGAAGAGGTTTTTCACTGTTGATATTCTAAGTTTCTTTTTATGGTCATTTTACATGAGATATTACAAGCCATATTTTTACTCATAGAGTAATGCCTCTTGTGGTCCCTCAACCCTCTTGTTAATTGTAAATGAATTTTTTATGCTTGCAAATGATTTTCAGGATTTCTGTAAATGTATATTACTAAATGATTTTTGTGTAATTACTTTTTGTAGATAAAATACTAAAAATTCTTTGTGCAAATGGCACTTTCCTAATCAATAATTTCATTCCTTTTCAAATGTCAAATTTTTGTAAAATAACCTTGAAAACTAAAAAAATTAGCTGTAAAGTCAGGGAAAATCTCTTTAGAGGTTTTATTGTGTAAATTCCTGAGTGCTAGATTAATATTACTTTCACTTTTTTTTTACATATTATGGTTATTCCATGAATTCTTACAACTATTAAGTATATTTTCAATTATCTTATTGCATTCTTATCTCAGTGTGTCTTCTATGTAATGGAAAAATTTGATGCATGAAATTTTATTGGCTTGTATTATTTTTCTGGATAATAGTGCACATTTTAAACTTCAGGGAGACTGAAATGTTTTCACTGAAACCTTACTGCTCAGTCCCAATACCCACCTCAGAGAATATTTTTAAAATTTTGATATCTCATGATTTTTAATTTTTATACAATCAGTACTGTTTATAATTAATTACCTACCCACACACACACACCCACATTTATATTTATTCTATGAAAGCCTCACAGACATGAATAATCAATCAAGTGAAGGAGTGACATGGTGTTGGCTACCACAAATATGCATAGAAACATACAAAAGGACACTCAAAAGTATTCCAAATTTTTGGTAGCACAAACAACTTCTTTGTGAGTGTGTGATTGTATATATCCGCCAAGTCTACAACCTTGAAGTAGTGGAAGGGCTTTTTCATTCTGTTGACCCCTAGAGCTATGCTGGTGGGAGCAATGATATTTAAGCAATGATTTTATATTTATGATATTTATATATTCTTCTACCTACTACCATCTATGCTCCAAAAGTAAGACACCCAACATTTTCAAATAATGTGCAACTTTGGACACACAAGTTAAAAGTTATAATTATTCAAAAACAAACACCTATCAAATAGTGAAAACATATGCATGCAGATAGATGCAGACAGGAAAATTCTTCCTTAATCAGGTGATTAGTGCTTTCACAGTCTACTTGATGGGGACAAGTACCAATCAAGGAAGCCTTTTTCTGCTTGGAATCTGCACACTTCCACATTCCCCTCTAACCTAGGGTTTGGCCTTTGTGTGTGTTTCTATTCCTTTTCTCTTAATCCATATCTGTATAAAAGAAAAAGTATTGATAGTTGAGTATTCATAGGTCACATAAATAAGCTTTGCATGGAGTTACACTTCTGGGTAAACCAAGCTTGCCACTTCCTAGTAGTGAGAAGTGTAAGTTCTCTGTCTTGAAGTTGCTACAAAATCTACTTACTATAAGCAGATATGTAAAACTGTCATTACTATTTATCCCATAAGATGGACCTTAAATTACCAACTGCTGTCAATATGCAACTCAGTATGGTTTTTTGAAGCCATCTGTTTACAAGAATTAGGCTCTAAGTGGTACGGTTCAAATTATGTATACTTGATTGTCGTATAGAACCCAATTATTCCACAATCTCTTGATTCATGTATCTCATTATTGCCTCACCACTTCCCTATTTTGTTCATTTGTCATGCACCATTTTTCCTTGGAATTGTCCAGGTTGTTTTGGAACATATTCATGACCCATTACAAGCTATGAAAAAATTTGCATACATTTCCCATCCATTTTGAGATTTTTATTAAGTGACAGGTAATGTAAAAGACTTAATATCAACATTGATCAATTGATAGAAACTGCTTATTCTGCTAATTATTCTAATACATTCCAATTGATTTGATAACTGGGCCTAAATCTTCATTAATTTTGAATTATATGTTTGTGTAGATGCCCTTGTCTTTTTATATGGTCCATTATATGAAGTTCCCCAGGGTGTCATTCGATTCAGCACAATGATTTAAACACTGATTCCGCTTTTATATTGGTGAATCTGGGTGAATATCAAATGAGTTGTATGTAATTTGATGTCAAATCAATCAGAATTTTTTTTTTAATATTTAAAGATCATTTAACAAAATAACATGAGAATTTTTAAGTTCATTAGTGAATTATTGTTCCTCTTTCTTCAATACAAAATCCCAGATTATCAAGGGTAGGCAGAGATGACTGGGATAATGAATTTCAGTTACTTATCCTCCTTGATTTGTGCATTGGACTGTATCGGATCCTTTATTTTCCACTTACCCACCACATTATGCATTATGAAACTTCTAAAGGTGCATGCTTCTTTTGTGAGATTGCTCTTTCCAAGTAGTGTAATTAAGTCATGGCTTAATGGTTTGACTCATCTGGAATGTACAGCTCTAGTTGCAGCTTTGAGGCATTCTGTATTTATTTTGGCATTGATGTGATTTGGTGTTATAATTGTTTGTGGAGGAAAGCTGATTACATTATCAAGGCTCCAAAAATTGTTTAAATCTAGCTAAATATAATGCTGTTTCTGTCTTTCTTTTAACAGCATCATTCATGGAAGCTGATAGCAGTGAAAACTATGCATCATCATCAGATGTAACTTCGCCTCCACCTTTGGCTCATGTGCAACCTCTAGCAACTTCCATGATGCCTGATACTCTATCATGTGCTCCTATTTTGTCACTTCCTACTCCTGAACGTCTCCTCCCAATTGGTGGGTCACAGCATCCTGAGAGTATTTCAGCTCTAGTGGACAAGGTTCGCAGTGCATTAGGTGTGGGAGGCATGTCACTGTCACCACCAGCATCCCATCCAGGACAAGGTTTTATGGATTCTGACTCAGGTTGGTTAGTAAGCAGTGTAAACTTTTTTGCATTGCTGTAATTTCTGAAGGTTTGAAGGCATACAAAAGAACTCTTTTTCATATGGAATTGATTTTTTTTCATAATTGATAAAAAAGACTATGAATTAGAAGATTTATTAAAATTTTTAAGTGAGTTAAAACTTTGCCTTCCCATGTTAATGTAAGCTGGCATACTGACCATACCATGTTTTGGAGCAGACTTGGAAAATTAAAACTTATTCAGTATTTTATAAAAAAATTGCATATATAAAGCCATTACTTTAATCCTAAGATAAAGTAACGGATAATCCCAGGGCAGTAAACATAACTTGTAAACTGCTGGTACAATGCCTGTGGAATGCAGAACTCAGTACTAAATAAATTTATGAAAGAGACTTCTGATTTCTGAAGGGTAATATGTATTCTCAAATATGTTGAAAGGTTGCTTCTCATACAGATGAACAAAAAACAATTGTAATGTGACACTATTAATGAGAATATCATTTGTGAGAAGGCAAATTTGAATTTCACCAACCTCGTTAAGAAGATGCCAGGATCATCTATGGCCAAATAAGTATTCAAGGTAAGTCATGCATAGTTCAAGAAGCTAAAGGAAAGAATCCACATCAATAATGTTCGGAGGTTGGTGAAGTAGTGACTCCAACTCATAGGCAGCAGAGAACTTCATCAGTGACTTCAATTATCTTGTAGATTCTGAGGGTTATTTGCTGCAGTGTGTTTTTAATTGTGACGAGACAGGTCTCTTCTGGAAAAAATATGCTGAAGTGAACCTGAAACATATGTAACAGCAGAGGGGAGTGTATTACCTAGCCATAAGCCAATGAAAGACTATCTCACACTGCTATTTTGTGCTAATGTAAGCAATAATTTGAAAATTAAACTCCACACTAAATTAAACAAACTAAATCTCCACAAGCCTTCAGGAACCATGTAGTCCAGAAGAGTAGGCTAAATGTGATGTGGAGTTAATGGGAAAGCATGGGAAATCGTTGTCACATACTATGCATATGATGCATCATCCAGCCAAGCAGTGGTTATGCATGCTAAAAATTTATTTGATGATAATACTGAGTCATATTTTCACAAAATTTTGACCATCCTAGTACATATCTATAGGACTTCCACATCTTATGGGAGTTGAATTTTCTAGTTACCATTTGTCCTACACTCCACGCTGGTAAACAGTTGTGCATATGTTCACTGAATCCCACATATTTTACTCTAAAAATATTTACTTGCCATTGCTGCCTGCAATGCATGGCTGCCATTCCAATCATATACATATTCCCTTAATAAAATGATAAATGTTAGGATCATACATAGGTCAGTATAGTCTGCACTGAGTTATGGAGTATACAATTCTTGGCGATAGTAATATCAGAAATTTATGTCTAGATACTTGACATGAGAATTCAAATTTTAATGGACAACTCTCACTGCTCAAGTTTTATCCGTTTTACTCTTATTTGTTAATAAAAATTTGATTATGTGACAAGAGTTAGGTTTTTCTTTTTAGTTAACAATTTGGTTAACACTATTGTATCATGCTTCTCTGAATTTTATCATTGTCTAACATCTATATGAATATGACGTGTCCTATGCACTTAACTGATGTATCTATTACACTGTGTCAGTGTCTTCTGGGCAAATAAAGATTTATTTATTTATTTATTTTATTTATTTGTAATAAAGAGTTATAACAGTGAAATAATTATTGATTACAATTTGCCATTCTTTTATCTGAAATTTCATTTGTTTCAACTTAAGGAGGATGCACAGTAAAACAAGCAAAATGCTTAAACAGAATTATTCAAATTTTTGATGCAGTGATGTGGTATACAAAGATATCCAAACAAAAGCTCCGTGTTTTCGCCGATGATGCAGTAATTTATGGGGACATTCAAAGTCGCAAAGACACAGTTGCATTAGCTAATGACCAATGAGCAATTCGGAATGGGTGTGACATATGCCAACTGGAATTAAATGAAAAAATGTGTAGTAATACATTTTTGGGATAAGAGTAATTCCCTCTCATTTAGTTACAAAGTGAAACAAACCGAAATCGCGAGGGTAGATTCCTTTAAATACTTGGGTGTAACAATTACTCACAATCTGTCCTGGGGAAAGAACATATGAGAAATATGCGGTCATGCTAATAAAAAATTGAGATTTGTAAAAAGAATGCTAGGTAAATGAGACAAAAAATTGAAGGAACGATGTTTTCTTGCCCTAGTCAGGCCCCACCTAGAGTATGCTGCCAGTATATGGGATCCTCAAAAGATCAATTTGATTTTGGAATTAGATCAAGTTTAGCGGAGGGGGGCTGGATTTGTCAAACATTGTTATGACCAACACAGTAGTGTAACTACTTTGCTAGAAAATGTAGGCTGGGATTCCCTTACATGGCAGCATTTACAATATAGATTAAACTTATTAAAAACATTTAAAGATGGGTCCTTTTCCAATGACATCAAGAACATAATACAAACCCCAATGTATTATGTTTGGAAAGATCTTGAATATAAGATTAGAGAGATAGACTGCAAGACTGACAGGTTTAAAATGTCATTTTTTCCAAGAACGATAAGAGACCAGAATGCTTGTAGTTGAAATCCCCCAGGAGTCAGTTTGACACAATAAGTATTAACCTATAAGATAGGGACTGCACATGGTTATATATATATGTATAAAATATATATTTTTTTAAATCAAATCTTCAATGAGTTTGTGATGTTTATTGTCTGTGGCAGTGATCAGTTGTCCGCTGTATGTTTCATCAACAATTATGGCTTTTCCAGGCTCGCAACCACAAAATTTTACTACCCATCAATTTACAGTAGACCTGATGATGAATCTTAGTAGGAGTCACTTTTTAAGTCACGCTGTTCAACTCGTGTTGACTTAGCACCAGAACACGTCTCCATATTTCCTCTTATCAAAATACATAAGAAGATTTTAATGACCTCAAACCTGCACCCGCATGTTGAGGGGGAATGCTACTTCCACATGCCACCAGGAGGGCTTCTGAAGGTCATTTTGTTTGTGATCTACAAGCATGTGTGCATTCGTTTTCAGCCTATCCTTGTACTTTTTTTGATATGTAGAAAGTAAATTTAAATTTGCATTTACGGGCATTCCCTATAACCTGACCTGTAGACCTGTAAAACTTGATTCATTCACCAAATATTTTCTGTCATTATATTTTATTAGATCTGCATTAGTTTAATTTAACTGGATTAAACCTAAATATTTAATCCAGTTACTTTTTGAACCACTATACATTAATATTTTGGAGTGGATGCCTTAATTAATGCATTTGAGTGTAGATCATAGAGTGGAGATTTAAGAATTTTTTTGGATGCATTATTATTCATTTTTCAGTATCTCACCAAGTTCATCCAAGGCAAGGGGAGAGACCGGATCAACAAAACACGGACCATTGTGGAGCTGCAGTTGTCCTCAAACCATTCAAGTTAGAAGATACGCCTGCTCAAATTGTATGTGTACATATTAAAGATTTGAGACACCCATTTTTCTTTATTCATTATTTAAAAATGATTCAATCATTAAACTGCATGTGTGTCCAGCATAGCATTGTGTGATGTAATTTAAAAGCTAATTGATCCAAATATTTTGTTGCTCTGAATTCTCGAAAAGGTATAAAACTTTTTCAATATTTATCAGTTTAATAATCAATTAAAACTCATAAGCTTTAAATATAATGTTATCGGAAAATACTGAATTTGAATTTTCACTTATCAATTTTTTATTTGTTCAACACTATTACAGTTATTATGTTATGATCGTTTCTGTGTAAAAAAGCTGGTGAATTATGTTGTAGACTTGTTACTGTTTTAATTCTGTGAACTAGGAGTGCAGTGCACAAGAGTCATCAGTCTCTGTCATCCACCTTCCCTTAGAAACTGGGGCTGCAATGGCTTGACTACTCTTATATTCTTAGAACTCATAATTCATTGCTTACTCTTAATATTGACTGCTCTTACATTCACCTGATCAATTGACCTTACAATAAGTGTAGGAAGAGAATGAAATACATGTATCCAATTGATAACACAGGCCAACAGTGGTTTTGATGCCGAAGCTTTTAATGCTGATTTAAAGAACAATTGGGGTGCTGAATCCAATTATGACACTAGTTTTTTCCTATCAGCTATAGTTTTCAAGATATAGATATGTTGTTACTTACGTAAAAAAATCTTCTACATGATGATATGGGAATATTATATTAATAATAAAACCCACTAAATATAAAGACTTGATTTATTTCTAGGGCTGTTAAATCACCCATAAACACAACAGAATTTTACAATACAATTGAACACAAATACTAAAATTTTTTACTGTAATAAAACAAATTGAAAAGAAAAAAATACATAAAAACATCACTCAACACATCGGAAGCTTCTTTTGCGCGATTTTCTTGAGCGTACTTTGTTCAAACAGTCTCGTTTTAAGCACCAGCAGTAATCTGCCATCATATGGTTATCCCATCTTCCTTGGTAGCGAGCTTCCATTGTTTTTATATCCTGGTGAAATCTTTCACCTTGTTCTTCACTTGTGTCTCCTAAATTTCCAAGAAAATTGTCTGAGTGGCTGTGTAGGTAGTGAACTTTAGTGCTCATATTACATCCAAGTGATTTGAAGCTACTGAGCATAATGTTTACCAGCTCAATATAATTTTCACTTTTGTGATTTCCTAGAAAATTTTTTATGACCTCAACAAATGACATCCAACTAATTTTTTCAATCTCATTCATTGATTTGACAAAAGCAGGATCCTTTGTAAGTTGTCTGATTTGTGGCCCCTCAAAAATACCAGCTTTAAGTTTTTCTTAAGCTGGCATCTTTAGTCTTAAGTAGCCGAAGAATGGACCATCCTTGTCAAGAGCCTTTACAAATTGCTTCATTAGGCCTAGTTTAATATGTAGAGGCGGTAAGATGATTTTCTCTCTTTCAACTAAAGATTCAGCAATGATGTTTTCTTTCCCAACAACCAAGTTTTCTCTCTTAGGCCACTCCTTCTTAATCCAGTGGTTTTGTCTGTCCCTGCTATCCCAGAGGCACAAGAAACAAGGATATTTTGTGTAGCCACTTTGCTGCCCAAGAAGAAAGTTCACCATTTTTAAATCTACACAAATCCCCCAGCGATGTTCCTGGTATTTTATCTTCTGTAAGACCAATGCTATTGTATCGTATTCTTCTTTCATTTTAGTTGAATGAGCGATTGGTATTGCACCAAACCTGTTACCATTGTGAAGAAGTACACATTTTAAACTACGCTTGGAGCTATCAATAAATAAACGCCAATCACTAGCATCATATTGTGATAGTAGTCCCATTTTTTCCAAAAGACCCTTAACGTCTAAACAAAATGTAAGATTGTCTTCTTGAGTAAAGAAGGGTAGCATATCCTTTTCCCTTGTGCGATAAAAACTTATTTTTGTACCGGGTTGCAGTAAATTCTTTTCATGCAGTCTTGATGCTAGTAGTTCGGATGCTTCCTTCGATAAGTTCAGTTCTCTAGCAAGATCGCTTAGTTCATCTTGATTAAATAGTTGAGGGATTGTTGATACCCCCTCGTAGTCACTGCCACTATCGTCAATAGAATGAGAAATGTTTTCAAATAACTCAAATTCTTCCTTAGATATATCTGGTAACGTCTGAAATATTGGGATCAGTATTTCTTCTGAATGGGGTACCGGGCGTCTAGCTGAAGGCAAATCTAGATATGTCCACTTGTGGCGATTTTTTCGATTAATTCCCGAAAAATGTACTATGCAAAAATAACAGTCGTCAATATGGTTCACAGGTTCTCTCCACACCATTGGCACACCAAATTTTAGACTTTTCCTTTGTCCTGTTGTCCATTGCCGCAGATGTTCAGTACATGTTTTATCTTGGTCACCAAGCTTAACACCAAAATATCCCAAGTATGCACGTTTCACAAAGTCTGTAATATTTTTCATATTTTCTTTTACCATATATTCCCATGTATACTTATAGATTTATTTAACTTTGAAAATTATTTTCCGGAATATATCAAATATTAAAACAACTAATCGTAAGATGTGCCATATCTAAAAAAGTAGAGCTGTTAAATAAAAACGGATTTCATATTTGGATTCAGCTCTACAAATATAGTTAAAATCAACACAAAGATTCCTGGCACCAAAAAAAAAATTTTTTTTGTAGGCCTGTGTAATGTACCTATATGGGCAGCATAGTTCTGGACATGAACATCTTTTTTTCTTGCATTGAGGGAAAACCCATGTTAAGTTGGTTGACTGCTGGCTTTATACACAGAATATGACATTAACAAATATTTTAATAGGATTAGTGAATCAATGTTAAGACAATAAATACATTTTTATTTCAAAAAGAAGTTAGGTGTGGTGGAGAAATAGGAGGCTGATATGAGAAATTTATGGCAGAAACACAATACTCTTTGCATTATGCACATACCAATGTTATGAAATATCTCAGGGAAAAGTTCAAATTATACAATAAACTTTTAAGTTGCTGCAACAAATCATATTGTTGAATTTAATTGTGAATTTATTTTGATTTATCCTAACAAAAAGTTTTGGAAGTCCTATACTTAATATTTGAGACCGCTCTTAGCTTATGTGATACTTCCAATGAAGTGCAATTAAAATGATGAGGTTTCACTGTGCATGGCATAACATATACATAGTGAAGAGAAGTGTATTTTACTGGAATATGGACTGATGATTATATGTATGTAGTTGGGCTGTTACACACAATTTTATATCTCAATATTAATTAATAATTAAATAACCATACATCCTAATTTTTAATTATATGTATGGATTATTTTATGTCTTTATTTTTGGAAATTAGTTCATACGATCAACTTTTAGTAATAGATGTAAATATTCATTCATAATTTAGTAAATTATGGTTTTTTCTAGTCCGCTCACCTGGTGATTCATCCTCCAGCTTCTGATGGGACAAGCTCAAGATCAGTTGTTGGATGTGGTGGTACCACAAGTCCACGGAAGCTAAAGAAGCAAGTGGCATTAGAATCACCTCCTCTCCAGAGTTCTGGTTCTTTTACACGATCTGCTGCCAATGCTGGTAGTGCAGGAGAAGGGGGAGTAGAAGATGGATCTACCCACTCACATTTCTACCGTACAGTGCATTATGACAGGAAACCTGCCGGTATGCTTCAAAGAAGTGTAGAAGTTCTTAGCATGAGAAGTTTTTTTTCATAGTTGACTAGGCTTATAAATATCTTGGATAATACTAGAGTAAATATTATTATTTCTCATGTGATTCAATATTAATCCAGCAACCAATGAGTCACCTGATCTAAATGGTTAATCTTACTGCAGTGTCATGTGTGAAAAATATTAATCTTGAAATAATCACAGTAGTCATTGAGAATGGAAATATGATGAAACTGAGCTCTCAAACTGGAACTCTGATTTTAGAATGCTGACATTTAATTGCAGTCATTTTAAATTTGACTCATATTTAAAGGTTTAGGAAGAGGTGGGAGGAAGAATTTTCATGCACTAATTCATAGCATTTATAAGAGAGGAATTTGACCAGAAGATTTCTTTAGATTGGTATTGGTTCCTATTCCAAAAATGGTAATGGCTGCAACATGTGAGGATAATAAAACATTTCTTGGAGACAGCGAATATTTTTCAATAGTATCCTGATCCCTTCTTGAGGTGCTTTGTGGAGAGCACTTTGAGTGAGTACGAGGTCCGTCGGATGGGACTTTAAACTGCAGACCCCTCGGCGCCTTTTGGCAAGAGTAGGCTAATGCCGACGCCGGGTTTCTCTCTACCCTTCCTTTCCCACCCATCCCTAATGGGGCAAATGACCTCAGCTGTCGGTCACCTCCCTAACAAAACTACTACTAAACAATAAAACATTAACTTTGATTTTGTATGTAGCTTAAGTGTTTCTCAGGGTCACCAACAAGAAGATGGAGAGCAAGGCAAATTATTACTCGGGGGATGATCAGTTTGGGTTTGGGAAGGAGAGAGGCACACATGATGCCATTGCAGAAACGAGGTCACTAATAGAGAGGAATATAGAATACTATGAGAATGTGTTTGCCTGTTTTGTAGATTTTGAAAAGGCATTTCATAGAATGAATTGAGAAAAGCTAATGAATGTTTTGCAGAAAATTGGAGTAGTTAGGGGGGATAGGAGACTTATCCACAACCTGTACATGCCTCTGACTGCTCAGATGTGACTGGTGGATGGAGAGTCTGGATGGGCAGTGTTAGGAAGAGGAGTAAGGCAGGGTTGTCCATTATCACCGGTGCTGTTCAACATATATGTGGAGGAAATGATTAAAGAGACATGGGAAGAACTGTCAGTTAGGTTTGCTAATGATCAAACTTTAGTTTGTCAGCCAGCCAAGGGGTTCCAATCATTGCTGAATGCATTAAAAAATCGGTGCAATAGGTATGGTATGAGGATAAATGTAAACAAAATGAAGGTTAGGCAATTCTTGAAAAAGGGAAAGGCTAAATTAAACACTAAAATAGGAGAGTGAAAACTAGAGCGGGTAGAACACTTAACATATGTCAGAAGTTTTATGGATTAAAATGGTATGGACCTAAAGAGAAGAATTGCATCAGACAAAGAAGCTTTTACTTGGAGGAGGGAATTGATGACAGGGACTCTGAGTAAGGATGTTAAGAAGAGGCTCGTTAGAACGTTGATATGAAGGATAGTTTGGTATGTTGTGGAAACATGGGTCATTGAAGTAGGATGATAGACATACAGGCATGTATAGACCTTATACTGGAGGCTTTTGAAATGAGGGTGTGGAGGAGGATGTAAAAGTTGAAGTGTACAGAAAGGTAACCAATGGAGAAAGTTCTAGGCATGGTTGGGGAAGAGAGTGGATTCTTGGGAGAAATCCATAGGAGGCAGGAAAGATGGATTTAGAGAATTTTGATTGGCAATGGGATGTTGGAGACTGATAGCAGAGAGGGAAAGATGTTAACCAAGCAAGAGAGGGGTAGGAATAAAATAGGGATTTTCAATGGAATGAAAGGAGGAAGGAAGTAAACAGAACTGAGGAGGGGGCTTATTGTAGTATTGAATGTTGGGTTGTGTTAAGAGAGGCACAGAAATTGTTGCTCTACCATTTGGTAGCTTGGGTCCATCCAAAACAAACTTTGACTGTTATTCTACCAATACTAATAGTAATAATGAACTCAAATTTGTGACTGCATCTTTCTTTCATTGAAAATGGAAATGGAATCCATATTGTTTTTTCTCAATTTTTCTTTTTCTTCTCCCCTCCAATTGCATCTCCTTATGTGATAACCTTATAATCTCTTCGGTCTTTTAAGAGGCCGGTTTATTAATGTTTGAAATCCTATGATATGTAGTCAATTCAATAAGTCCTTAGGTAAAAGCAGAAAATGAAATTAGTTTGGGTAGATTTTTTTATTTTTCAACACAGTTTCCTTTTAGTTGCATACACTATTCCTAGCATTTTTATAACTTCTTAAATGATCCAAAAAGTAGGATGTTGAAAGTTACTCAAAATGAGTATCTGATTTGGTGATGACCTCCTCATTTGATGTGAACAATTTTCTGCTGAGCCATTTTTCAAGTTTGGAAAAAAGTCACTGTGGACTAAATCTTGTGACTGTGGTAGATGTATTAATTCAAACTTTAATTCCATGATTTGTGTGATTGAAACTGCCCAAGTTTGCACTCATTGATTGTCTTGATGGAAGAGAACTTTTTTCTTTTCCAAGTGAGAATTTTTTTTTCTCGATTTGTTCACTCAACTGATGTTATATGCATGATACCCCCATTTATCAATTTTCCTATGAGCAAGTAATCAATATGGATAATTCTGCATGCAGCCCAAAAAAACCATGACCATTGCCTATTCAGCCAATCTGACCATCTACACCTTCTCTGGAGCTGGATTTCCTTTAGAAACTAACTGTATTGCCTGTATCTAAGTCTCTGGACTGTAGTCGTGTATCCATGCATCATCCATAGTATGTGTCAATGCAGAATCTCATTAGGATTGCAAGGGAAAAGTGCCAAACCAACCTCCAAATCATCCATAGGATTGCAGTTTTTCTTCCCTGAGAGCAAATGTGGCACCCATTCTGCTTAGATTAATTACAGTAAATTTTTCGTGCAGAATTGAAAACACTGTACCTTGTGACATGCCTGTGGCCTCAACTATTTCATAAAATTTGATTTGCTGTTCACTCAAAACCTTATGGATTTTTTCATTAATTTCAGAGGAAGTTACTTCCACTGGACATCTGGAATGATGTTTATCATTACTGGATGTATATCTTCATTTAATTTCATTTTCCCAATTGTAAACAGTTGTAAACAAAGGAGTAGATGTGTCATGTGCTTCATCCAACTCGGCTTTGATCTCGTTTGATGTTGTTCCTTTTAAATAGAAGTGTTTTATTATGTCATGAAACATTTTTTTTCATTTCTAAATAATTAAAAGTTTATTGCTTCAATCAACTATTATAATGAAACCATGTGATGGATGTAGCTGAAAATTTAATAGAAGTGTAGTGAAAGATTAGGCTTACTAATAGCCAATCTTTTCTGATACTATGAGTGCCATCTCTTGAATTTTCTTGGGAATTATTGAACAATGGACATAATTCCTAATTTTCTTCATTAATCATATTGAAATTTTTGCGTGATATTTCTTTTCACTGCTCTTCCAACTGATATTTAATATAAAAATAGGACTTAGACATGTCTAAATAAATTGTGTGAAGAATTATCTATGGACAGTAGAAATTCATCTTCATGAAAATTCATCTTCATGAAAATTCATCTTCAAGGCAAATTCAAATTTGAATTTGCCTTGCATAATTTTATTGTATTTGAATTATTGAACGACTCATGTAGGTTAACTTCTGATACTAGGTAAAGTAATAGAGATCAAGAGGTTTTTCCTCTGAATGCATCATCTATCTTTGAGGGATGACAAAGGTTTGTAATATGGTAGTAACTCAATTTGAGCAAGTGCTCTAGGCGATTATGAAAACACTTAACCCTGTTCTGTTTAGAATTTTTTTTTTAATGTAATAAATACATTCGATTTTTCTAATTCATTCAAGTGGGATCATTCACCTTAAAACCAAACATTATGACTTTTGTGATTATATTAATCTCATTTTAACCTTCCCATTAAGGTATTTTCTTGAAAGATAGTGGTTTAGTCCATGTACTGTTCCAAGTGCATAATCTGGTCTTTGCATTTCATTTAGTTTTCTAATAAATAGTCACATTTTTTAATGTGTACTTTTGCATAAGCTGTAAAATCTAAATTGGTATTGAATACATGATACTTACCTTGGAGCAAATGACTTTGTGTCACTGAAATCTATCCAACAAGGGAGTTGCTATCATATGTCATTCTGCTTTTAATTTTATGGGCTAAAATAAACCATTGTGGTTTTGCAGCTCGACATGATGAATATGGCCGTCCTCATATAAGGCCAAGTCAAAAATCATCATCTGTCAATCAGCAGCACCCTCATCAGCAGCAGCAACAGGTACAACGAGGGAGAAAAGTTGGTGTATTCACTATGGGGCCACATTCAGTATCTGATATGCCTAGCCGACCTGGATTTTGGTAATAGTTCCATTTTTTAATTACAAATCATGTTTTCATTAATAATGCTAATTATCTTGAATTTTAGCCTTTTTGAGTTTAAGATCATGCAAAGGTAAAAAGTAAACAGCTTCAAGGGAGTTTATAATTCTTCTTTTTGGCAAAAAGAATTTTAATTAAGAATTCACTTATGATTTCATGAAGCCAGTTCACTTTCTCCTCTAAGTAACTCTTTCTAACCACTTGAATTTAGGTAAATGTGGTAGTATTAGAATTAATTTTCAATTGCTAATGTCCCATTTATTTAACATTGCACAGTCACTTAACCTTTCAATAAACTTCATCTACTAAATCATATCATATTTATTATTGTGGAACTAATTATATATTTACTCTAAATTTGCAAACCAGAATTTGGAATGGTTCCAAGTAAGAATAAGAGAGGTTTGCCTCACTTGCAGGAATGTGCATGGTGTTAATGCATACTAATAACAATTCATAATAATAGCAACTTCGAATCACTTGCAGGCTCTTATAATTTTTGACATTGTAAACCTCAACAGTTTTTCAGACAACTCAAAGTATTGGGCTAGTAGGAAACCCATCAGATTGGTTTCAGTGATACATTACAAAACCCCAACAAGGGCTGGGACTGTAATAAGTATAATCAGTTCTCATTATTATTTTGGTTAGTAAACTAAGTCCATAGTAAATATTTGTATAGATCTCAAACTCTAACAGTTCCACCATTGGTAATATAACCTTGCTTGCTTCTACTCGTATAATTCTGCTTTGAAAGGGGTGTAAAAAGGTTTAGTTAATTAATACATGCATTTATTTTGCTCTAAATTACTTTGGAACTGTTATTTAACAATTTTATTTGTTCAAAGGTTGGGGAAATACTTGCACCAAATTCATAAGAGTGTGTAATATTTATTAATTCTCATATTGGTGAATTTTTGAGTAACAAAACCTGTCCTAGATTGGGGAACACATACATGATTTATTTTCCCAGAAGTCAAGATAGAACATTTACCAAAATGATGTGGGGCGAGTATTGACACTTTTATATTCGGTCATTATTTAGGCATTATCACATTTTTCCATATTTGTGAAAACCAAGATTTAAAATGTCAAACTCTTACGAAACATTGTAAAAAGAAAGAAAATGAAGTTACTTCATTTTTACTTTCAGAAAATAATCAATGACACCATCTGAGCATGCATCTTAGGGTGTAATGAGTTGGACCCACACACAATTACATTTCTTTTCAGAATTAGCCGTTTCATAACAATCGATGAACATATCTTAATTTAAATATGTTGTTATATAGATATTATCATTTATTAAGGGTGTCATTATGTTTACAGTTAGTAAGATGCTTTTACTTTTTTGTTTTATATTAGCAAACCATTGAAATATAAAAGCATTTTCAAAAATATTGTTAATGTTGCATTGATGGGGGTGAACTAGCATTTAGTAATTTCACGTTTTCTTTAGATTAAATTGTGAAATAGAATGTTTGTTTTTTTATTGTATGATTTAAATGAATCTTTATTTAAATACTAAAGAAATTTTTTACAGGGTTAATATTTATTTTATTTTAACTGCTAAATTATACTGAAAAGAATGTAAAATTCTGCAGGTTAAAAAAAATTTTTAACGAAAACAGGAAAACATTTCTGAAACAAAATATTTACATTTACACATATACATACATACATATATATATATATATATATATATATATATATATATATATATATATATATATATATATATATATATATATATATATATATATATATATATATATATATATATATATATATATATATATCGATGATGCGGAAGTACTCACGAGAGCAATATAACTTTTGGACGGCACAATAGAACACAGAATAAAACAGATAACACGTAAAAGGACACTCACACTGTAGATGATTTAAGCTTTTGGCCTACTTCGAGGCCTTCTTCAGGTCAGACTCTGACCTGATTCTGACCTGATGATGGCCTGATGATGGCCTCGAAGTAGGCCGAAAGCTTAAATCATCTACAGTGTGAGTGTCCTTTTACGTGTTATCTGTTTTATTCTGTGTTCTATTGTGCCGTCCAAAAGTTATGTATATATATATATATATATATAACTTTTATAAAAGTTATATATATATATATAACTTTATATATATATATATATATATATATATATATATATATATATATATATATATATATATATATATATATATATATATATATATATATATATATATATATAACTTTTATAAAAGTTATATATATATATATAACTTTTATATATATATATATAACTTTTATAAAAGTTATATATATATATATAACTTTTATATATATATATATATATATATATATATATATATATATATAACTTTTGGACGGCACAATAGAACACAGAATAAAACAGATAACACGTAAAAGGACACTCACACTGTAGATGATTTAAGCTTTCGGCCTACTTCGAGGCCATCATCAGGCCATCATCAGGTCAGAATCAGGTCAGAGTCTGACCTGAAGAAGGCGAAGAAGAAGTGTGAGTGTCCTTTTACGTGTTATCTGTTTTATTCTGTGTTCTATTGTGCCGTCCAAAAGTTATATTGCTCTCGTGAGTACTTCCGCATCATCGATATATATATATATATATATATATATCCTATATATATATATATATATATATATATATATATCCTATATATATATATATATATATATATATATATATCCTATATATATATATATATATATATATATATATATATATATCCTATATATATATATATATATATATATATATATATATATATATATATATATATATATATATATATATCCTATATATATATATATATATATATATATAGGGGCGAGGATTTAAGAAGTGGATTGGTAGATTTTAGAAGATCTGATAGATTGGCGGGGCGTTTGAAAGTGACAGAGGGGCATTTGGGGAAAAGGTTGGTGGTGGAATTGTGGTTTTTGAGGATAGGATAGAGGTCCTTTAGGATAGAACGCAGAGATTCTAGGCCAGGGAGAAACGTGGTACAAATTGAAAGAGGGTGATTTTTCGCGGTGGTGGAAGGTCTGGGAGTGTAAGTATGCCTACGGATCCTCTTATTCAGGAGGGATTCAGGATAACCTCGTTTGAGGAGGGAATGGTGTAAATTTATGAGGAAATTGTCTAGGGAGTCAGGGTCATTGCAAATTCTGTGACCCCTTATGGAAAGGGAATAAGGAATGGAACGTTTGGTGTGGTATGGGTGACAGCTGCTAAAATGTAAGTACTGTTGTTTATTTGTGGGTTTTATATGTACGGATGTGTGAAATTTATGGTCTATAAATGATATATTTACATCTAGGAAGGTGATTTGGGAGGAGGAAACTGTAGACGTGAAGGAGATAGAGGACGAAGCATTAAGGTTGGAAATGAAAGTTTTCAGGGAATCAGGACCATGTGACCAGAGAAGGAAAATATCGTCAATATATCTGAGCCACAATAGTGGTTCTTCTCTCTTCTCCTTAGTGTAAGGCAGGGTTGCCCATTGTCACCGGTACTGTTCAACGTATATGTAGAGGAAATGATTAAAGAGGCATGGGAAGAACTGGAAGTAGGAATGAAAGTCGGAGGGGAATTCGTAAAATCGGTTAGGTTTGCTGATGACCAAGCATTAGTTGCTCAGTCAGCCAAGGGGTTGCAAGCATTGTTGAGTGAATTGGAGGTTCAGTGCGATAAATATGGGATGAGAATCAATATTAGTAAAACAAAGGTTATGCGATTTTCCAGAAAGAAAAGGGCTAAGCTAAATATTAAAATAGGCGGGGAAAAAATAGAGCAGGTAGAACAGTTTACATATCTCGGAAGTGTTTTGGACCAACACGGTCAAAGTGGTAGGGACGTAAGGAGAAGAATTGCGCTAGGCAAGGAGGATTTCTCAAGGAGGAGGGAGTTGATGACGGGGACGTTGAGTAGGGATGTTAAGACAAGACTCGTAAAAACTCTGATATGGAGCGTAGCTATGTATGGCGCGGAAACGTGGTCGCTGAAGCAGGAGGATAGACGTAGATTGGAGGCTTTTGAAATGTGGGTGTGGAGAAGAATGGAGAAGGTGAAATGGACCGAAAGGAAAACAAATGAGGAAGTACTGGAAATGGTGGGGGAGGAGAGGGGTTTGTTGAGAGAAATCCTATGGAGGCAGGAAAAATGGATGAAAGGCGTATTGAGCGGTAGTGGAATGTTGAAGAGGGTAATAGAGGGGAGAATGTTGGGCAAGCGAGGTAAGGGTAGGAACAGGATAGGGTTGATGGACGGGATGAAGGGAGGAAATAAGTACACCAAGATGAAGAGGGACCTGATATAGATTAGTTTGCTAGGTGGGGAGTCGCAAAATGTTTATTTGATAGTTGTGTCCATCCAAAAACCTACCTTAACCGGTAGATTACCTATTGATGTTATAATTGCAAGCATTGACATTTATGTGACTTAATACTTTAATCAATATCAATGCTGTTAGTTAAACCGATGAAAATAAAGCAGCTCCTTAGTTGAGTCAGGTAATAAACAATTTGTGTTCTCTGCACTGTACGCTCATCAGCAACATCGAGAAACCTGAAGTAAATCTCCTTGAAAGTAGTTTGTTTCCATTATCATTCAACATTTCAACATCATCATGTTATCAATCTGAGGATTTGTTTGTAGTATTCATCCAAACTCAACTGTTACTCATCAATCTCTTAATTCCTAGCTCCTTGCACTAATATCTTCCATTACTTGTTTCTCTAGTTCATCCTTGGCCTTGTACTGTTTAATTCCTCCCATCAAGTGTCCATCAGTTATGGATTAGTCAAGATGATATCAACCCTCATGAATATCCAATTTGTTTACTATTCTTCTTGTGTCCTCCATAGATTTCTCTTTTCATAACTTTCCATCTACTTTCTCCATTGCTCTTATCATATATGTGTCACATCCATTGAAAAGTAGACACCATCTATAAATTTCAACTAAATGCTCCTTTCTATGCTAGTAATATTTGCTGAAAGTAGTTCTTTATTCTGATGGAAAGCCATCTATACCACTCCTATTCCACTCACTAAATCTCTCTTTTTTTCATTACTAGGTGTCTTACTGCCAAAATAGCAAAACTTTACAGGATATATTTATATTGTCTTAATTGAAGATTTTCTGCCCTACTTTGGCTGCAGAACATTACCTTGATGTCAGTCCTATTTATCTTGAGGTTATGTGTGGGACATTCAATTAATTCTTAGGAAAATGTAGAATAAAAAATTAGTTTATGCAGATTTTTTAGTTTTCAGCATTATCTTTTTCAGTTACACTTTTCTCATACTTTTTTAAGCTATCCAAAAAGTAGGATTTCAGATGTTCCACAAAATATACATCTGTGCAGGCATTGAATTCATTTGCTGTGGCACATTTTTTTCCCAACCATTTTTTCAAGTTTGAAAATAAATAAAACATTACTTCGCTAAAATCTGGTGACCATAGTGGACGTTGTAATAATTTAAAATTCAATTCCATAATTTTTGCCGTTGAAAGCTCTGCATTTTCTTGATGGAAGATAATTTTTTCATTTGCCAAATGAGAACTTTTTTCTTGATTTCTTCTCTCAACTGGTGCAATAACAATGCATAGTACATCCGTTTATTGTTTGTCCTTTTTATGTGCAATCAATGTAGATGATTCTATTTGCATCCCAAAAAACCATGACCATTGCCTTGTTGTCTGATTCCACAGTTTTCTCACTCTTTGGAGCTAGATTGCTTCTAGTAATCCACTGTTTTGACTGTTCCTTTGTCTCTGGAATGTAATAGTATATCTATGTTTCATTCACAGTTATGTATCAATGCATCAGGCCAATCAATCAATCAGCCACATGGTTGCATTTATTCTCCACTGAGAGAAAATAAAGTACCCATCTTGCTTGGATTATTTCTCACCCAAGTTTTCTTGCAAAATTGAAAATATGATATCTTTTGATATGCCTTGGGCTCAACTAATTCAGGCACTTGAATTCATGGATCTCTCAAAACCATGTTGTGGATGCTTTCAATCCTTTCAGTCAATCATTATTTTAATCATTTCAGTTCCACTGGACACCCCAAATGATGTTCATCATTTGTAGATTTATGGCCATATTTAAACTCCCTTACCTAATTGTAAACAGGTGCAAACACAAGAGCAGATGTGCCATCAATTTCATTCAATTCACCTTTTATGCATCTCAATGTTAAGCTTTTTAAAAAAAGGTGTGTAATCTTGGCAGAAAACTATTTTTTTCCATTTTTCTAAATAAACAATAGTTCGTTGCTTCAATGGACTATGAAAATGAAACCATGAGAAGGATGTAACTGAAACTTAAACATCAGTCTAGTGAGAATGAGGCTTACTAAAAGCAAACCTTTTCTGATACTTTAAGTGCCTTCTCTTGGATTTTCTAAGGAGTCATTGGACAACCCATGTACTATTCACTTATTAACTGGATAAAAAAAACTGTGTCAAGAGGCAATGAAAGAAGAATCATCTGGTATATGGTAAAAACTGAAGTTCTTTCTTCAATGTATACAGGGTGTAGTGCAAAAATCCAGACAAATTAAACAATTTTCCCAAACATTTTTTTGCTACAAAAATAAAAATCCAATTTTTTTTTACAAACTGTTTGTATGCTCATAACAAATTTACTCAGTTTATTCTCCACTTACTTGAATGATGGCCTCCATTCTCATTGTGAAGCATTTGAAGGCCTGTTTTAAATAGCCATGGTCCATGTTGGTGAATTTTGTTTTAATAATGGCTCTCTGTGATGCAATGTTTGGATGTTTGCACTCATTGGTAATCTTTCAACCATGTTGCACATGTAGTAGTCCAACAGCTTTGAAGCTGAGCTGTTGGGAGACCAGAATTCTTTGGACCATATCAACATTGTCCTACCAGCAATTTTGCACCAAATGATTCGTATGAGCTGATGCACCATCTTGCTGAAAAATCTATGACCTTCCAAATGACACAGTTTCCATCCACAGCTTCACTACAATTGTCAGAACACATTAATATACTTCTTTGTTGTTACTTTCCTCTTTGTTAAAGGAATGTGGTGGTATGACATCACCCTCAATGGACACAACTCCTAGCTTGTGAGCATTTGCCAGAAATGTTGTTCTGGAAACAACTGGGACATCTTCAGGATCATGGATGAGCCAGGGTTCATTCTTACCATTGGTTTTCACATCCAAAGTAAACTTTTTTCATTGGAAAAAATTGATTCATCCAGCAACTTTGTTTTTAATGAACACAAAATCAGCTTGTAACGTTCAGCTCGCTTTTCCCTGGCAGCTTTGGAAAGCATCTGTCCTATTTTAATGGTGTAAGACTTGTGGTGGAGGTCCTCCTCAACAATTTGAGGAGGACCTCCGCTTTTCACTCACACCAATAATTTTCAGATCAATTCTCCTGGATCCTCAAAAATTAGCTCCTGAGCGTTAGATGCTGTTGAGCATCCTGTCAATGTGCTCCTTTGAGTGAGTTTTCTACGCGTGTTGCAGAACCATTGTTGGACTTTTCTGACTCAATATACTTTGCAACAATATCATATACCATTGCTCTCAGGTACTGAACAGAATAGTTGCTGTTGCCAAGCGACCGGCATGTACACTTTAAAAATAATCACAGCACTTTGGTTATTCTCTGCCTGTGTTCTCAGCATTGCGACCATTTTGAGGTTATGGCTGTTTAGTACAAATGTCAAACTTATTTTAGTGCCAATGGCGACCTCTACATGTGGTATAAAATAGCAGGAATTTCAAATTGAATTTTGTCCTCCCATACCTGCTACATCCTCTACTCTTACTTTTGTCATTGGCATACATGCCCCACTTTTTTTAAATATAGAATTATAAGGTGCACAAAATAGCTTTACTTTAATATGGAACCCTGGTCACAGATGTAGTAGAGAGAAATAAATCGAAATCACCTCAATTGTATAGGAGAGTAACATGTACCACTGCCATGGAAAAGGAAATCACTGAGTGAATCAATTTAAAAAAATATTCAGTTATGATGGGGCAATGTTTAAGCTAAAACATTTCAGTTCTCAGAGTGAATATTTTTCTTGCATTGGATGTTTAATTTGGTTGATCAAATGCTATTTTGTTGTAGCACTGGTCAGCAATGGCTCGAATTATCAAAAACAGTCATCAGCCATTTGGTAAAATCATTGGTGGTTTGAGTGATTGATCAGTCTCTAAAGTTAGATGAGTCATTTAAGGGTGGGGTAATTCAGTACCTTGACAGACTAGAGTTCATAAATGCAAGGTGGTGTTAGTGAAATATAATGTTAAAATGTGAAACTTTCAATTCTTTTCTCAATAGATTTTAATGAGTTGCAATAGTTCATCGCCAACCAGTTTCCAACAGGTTCTTATCATATTCATTGGTACTGTTAGGCAACAGTTGGCGTTATAGTCAGTATGTTCAGTTCGGCAATAGGGAGAGGTCATTTTAACATCAGTCTATATGTCATATGGTCATGTCGCTACTGCATTGCCTAATCTTGCAGTGGGTACAGGAATAAATTGCCAATAATTTTTTCTTCTAAATTTTATAGGATAAAAGCTGTGGGCACAAAATTGAATACAATACTGGATTCATGACTCAAAAAGCTAATCTCAGTCATAAATTTATGTGTTGAAAATATGTCCAGCATAATCTCATGCATTTTCTCTCCCTGAAGCTAAGCTGCCTCGGAAGTTCAATTTTAATAAAATGTTAAGTTGAGGAAGTATAACATCAGGTAAATATTTCTAAAGGATTTGGCAGTGGCTAAACAGAAAGCGCTTATAGCCAGGGAATATGTGAATTCATGAAATGCTTGTTAAAATTTGCTTGATGTGTGTGAAAAATTATATCTATGAAAAGGAAGCTGTTCAAATCCCTGGAAATTAGTGTTGAACAGAAATGAATAGTGCACGAAATATGTCTATACTTGATCTATTTTGCAGTTTAAAAAATAATCTAGGAACAAGCAAGTGGAACCTCAAACATCAAAATGTAATGCTATAATTACTTAATCAGGACACTTCACCATGTTCACCATGGTGTAAATTCAATCAATTTGTTTTATTATTAGAACATCATTGTAAACAAAAAATACCGGGACCGTAAACTTGAATGGCACTAAGTAATAAAGGGGGGGAAAAAACCACACACACACACAAACAAAAAAAATAATAATAATAAAAAAATAAAAAATAAAATAAACTCACAACCACTCGATCACTAGGGTGTGTTACGAGATAACTTTCACTCTTGTGAATCACATTCACACACACACTCAGGGTTTGCAAGGATCCCTCCTATGTCAGTGACCCATCAATCACACAAATAAACGAAAATTATAAAAGGATGTACAGAAACAAAAACAACTTACATGAATACACAGTCACTCAATCACTCAGGTATGCTGGAAAACATTGACCTTTTGTGATTCACATATACTCACATGTTCAGGGTTTACCAGGATTCCTCCTAGGCCAGGGACCCAGCCTAGGCGGGTCCCTGGCCTAGGTCCTGGTAAACCCTGAACATGTGAGTATTTGTGAATCACAAAGGTCCTTGTTTTCGAGCACACCTGAGTGATTGAGTCACTGTGAATTCTTGTAAGTCGTTTCTGTTTCATTACATCCTTTTATAATGTTCATTTATATGTGTGATTGATGGGTCACTGACATAGGAGGGATCCTTGCAAACCCTGAGTGTGTGTGTGAATGTGATTCACAAGAGTGAAAGTTATTTCGTAACACACCCTAGTGATCGAGTGGTTGTAAGTTTGTTTTATTTTTTATTTATTTTATTATTATTATTTTTTTGTTTGTGTGTGTGTGTGGTTTTTTTCCCCCCTTTATTACTTAGTGCCATTCAAGTTTACGGTCCCGGTATTTTTTGTTTACATTGATTCATGACCGTAGCTGCGATCCTTGTATATTTAAATTAGAATATCATGTTGAACATATTGACTGAACATAGGAATACTTCAATCTAAAGACATTAGAGGCTGGCAAGCTGCAGTGGTGCTTTAATTACACTATATGTAATACAATGTGTACTCAGATCTCAGAGATCCTAACCTACTTGTTAGTGAATCAGGGAGAACAAATGAGACTTTTTGTTACTATTTATATATACTGTTAAATCTTTTTATGGTGAAGGAGTGGACCTGGAAATGTACAGTCAGAAGCAGGGCAGACTCCTCCAGTTTCCCAAGGATCATGTCATTCAGCCCCATCAGATTTCAAGCAAAGTGCCTTGCGTTTTGGAGAGGAAAGTGTTTATGAAAGGTTTGAAAGCATTATTCCTATGTATTTTTATATTTAGCTTCTTGAAATATTCCCATGCATATTTGATTTTTTTAAATGCACCATTATTCCCATTGCATCATCTATAATTTCTCCCTAAAAATCATATATAATCCCTAAATATCACTTAATATTGTGATCATATTCTATGCCTCAAATCTTAGCACAATTCTAAAAATTGCATATTGTGACTCATTCACAATATGAAATTCTGGTGGCCGAAATAGCTTAAATCTATTATTTCCAGGCTATAATAATCATGATTTTACAATGCATGATTCTAAAGACATGTTGTGATTGTTAATATCACAGTATTGTATCCTAGAGCTGATGTGAAGCTATATAATAATTGCAAGGTAGTATTCCAAGGCATATATATATATTCACTTAAAAGTATATAGCCCAGATTCCATTATTTTTCATTTATGTTCCTGGTAGAAATTAAAGTACAGACGCATTCAGCAGATTTGCGAGGGCCAGGAAATGTTTCTATTTATGTAAAGGAAAAGGAAATAAAGCTACTCCTAGAATTGGGATAGGTTGTTTTTACCTTTGCAACTTAAGAGAAAATTGACCAGCAGGTAAGTAGGTAGAAGTAGGTTGTATCCACTTGTTAAATGCCACATTTTTAGTTATTGATTTTTGTACAATGTTTAGTGAAGTATTACTTGCTTTATTAAAGGATATTTAGCTTAATATGCATAAAAGTTGAACATCAGTTAAACAAATAATCTTAGTTTTTTTATTTTATTAAAATACAAGAGCCAAACCAATTCTACAATGCATGCTAAAATCATTATTGGGCATTGACTGAATGTAGTAGAGAGCAAAACTACATGAAATGGTTATGAAATCAACAAAAAATGCTACATATCAAAATACCAATAAAACTGCATATATCAAATTAATGTGTGCATATGATGTTGAGTATGACAAGATAATATATCAATTCCAGACATTCAATACTTTGCAGATCACTGGATATGATCTGTAGCAGTGTGCCACCCATAACATATAGCAAAGGCCTGAATGATGAAAATTGGAAATAATTCATAAAAAACTATCATTTCTTGATAATACTTGGAAATTTTGTGCATCTAGATACTTCGTGAAATTTGGCTGTAATAAATTGATAACATAAGTGCTTCACTATTGAGATAGATTATGAATTAAATAGCTACAATAGTATGTTGGTTTTTTGACAATAATTGAAAAATAAAAAACTTGTGTAATTAATATAGCTTAGGTAGTGTACGGACAGTGCAGTCATACTGAAGAGATAGTTATTTATTCATTCCATACACACAAGAGACTGCAGACAATTTTGCAGGTGATTCTGCAAAACATATAATGCAACCATTTTCAATTAGCAATTATTTTAGGTTATTTATTGTGGAAGAGAATTGAGAAAGGCAAGCTGCCCTCAATTTGGAATTCATGATTTTGGACTTTTAAAAACAATAATAGGCCTTTAAAAATTACAACAATTGTAGTACCTAACAACAATAATACTTTACTTACCATCAAATGGCTTGAAAGTTTATTTTCATTGCGGTGAGTCGAAGTGTCAGAAATTATAACTGTGGAATACACCTTCTCTTTCAACATACCAAGTCTTCAAACATTATTGTACTTTGACAACTGTGGCCTCACAAAATCAATATTCCTACACTATAAATGTTACTGATAATATTTACAGATTCATGAGATGAATTGTATCATATCATGGATTAATACTCATCAAATTATTCAATTTACCACAATAAAGACCACCATGTGCACAATGATAATTTAAAATAACCCTTGAGGTAGTTTGAATAATTCTTAACCTGGCTGTTTTCTTCTGGTATTTATGCTTTGATGCTTATTATGAGTTATTATTCTTCCATGTTACATATGACTGAGAAGCAACTTGATACTTACACTAAACAATTAATGAGCAGCCTAAGAATAAAGGGGTTTGCATTTTAGAGTACCTACTTAGAATTGTATATCACATATGAATATTGCGCGATTCTGTCAATAAAAGTTAAAACAATTGCATACTAACATTATGTATTTTAGAATTAATAAAGTTGTGTCTTAAAAATTCTCTAATTATTCAGTTTCTTACAATTTAAATCCGGTTTATGGAGAAAAAGAAAAATTTGCTAATATATTCCAAGTTTAAATTATATATAAATGAACTTGTATTTAATTCAAGTACTTATTATTCAATACAAGTATTATTATATATCATAATTTAAATCATTCTTTGGAATACCTCAAATAAAATTAATTTGGCACATAAACTTATGGTGGACACATGTGCTTATGGAATGTATCTGAACAACAAAATAGGGTTATATGCAGCAGGATTTTATTCAGCATCCCAACTGGCTTCTAACTATGGATACATAAAGTATTTCAAATAATCTTCATTTTTAAAGGGCGTTGTATGGCATAAAATGGAACCCAAGGTATGTCTGACTTTAATTACAACAATAATGTGAGGAACAAAAGCTAGTTTTCTTCAAAATGAATACAATGATCATGCACAAATTCAAAGCACGGTACAATTTATGCATTACTGCCATTCGAGGAGGCTTATGTTTTAAATTGTAACACTCATTCATTTCTTCAAAGGAATTTCCTGTAGACTATTGGAAATTATTAATTTTTTGGGATAAGGGTATACTAATAGATAATGCATCTTTTGTAGATTTTAAATGTCATCTCTTGTGAATCATTTGTATGAACTAATTATTCAGCATTAATTGCATGTAATAGTTTTGTAAACTTGTAAATTTGGTGCCCATTAATTGCATTTCTCATTCTTCTCTGTTATCTTTAGTATATTTAACTAAATGTATAGAAATTGTATGTTTTACCAATTTAGTATTTAGCATATTAATAATAATAATTAACACTAATAGTGTGGTTTGAGAATTTAGATGCATTTATAAATATTTATATATTTGTTTGTTGTAATCCCACAAGGCTAGAGAGAAATAATTCTTTGCGTAGTAAATTGATATCTTGTTGTTATAAAAAGGTTTCTCAATACTTATGCCACACTAATCAAATATACTAGGTATAGTATTATCAGTCATTAAAAAAGATCCTATTGGAGTTATTACTCTCTACACTATGTTTATATTTGAATAGAAAGCATTTTTTTCTATGATAAGTCCAAGCCTTTGCCCTTATATATGTTATATTCCTTAGAAATTGAAGTATTAAATAGGAAGTTTTTGATTTAATTTTGGGGTTAATGTTCCCAGGATTGCACTTGCTTTTTCACAGTAAACCATGTAGTAAAAAACAGATAACTCATGAATTTTCTCCTTTCATTCAGCTTTAGAATTATATAAACGTTAAATAGATTACTGCATGACACATATCCTATTTTTACGCAACATGCTTTCCTCACACTCTCTGTAAAACTGCTGTCAAAGGAATCCATTTTGGTTACCTTCAGTTTCAAATTGCTTTTTCATGAAGTGCCCAAATTATAACATATTCCACTTTGCTGCCTTTTGCATTGGTACATTCCATTTCTTTAGGATGAATTTGAGTAAATCATATCATCAGAAATTCATTATCAGATATAGAGTCCATGGTGGAGAATGGCAAGTGTACAATCTGGTAAAATTATTCCTTCTCAATAAAGAGAAAGGGAACGTACTACGGCCAAATGAATGGAATAAATAAAAATTACCCAAAGCCGTACTCTTAGGGGCACTAGTACTCTTAGTGCCCCTAAGAGTACGGCTTTGGGTAATTTTTATTTATTCCTTTTATTCCTTCTCTCCCATGAGGTAGTTCTCAGTGACCAAACTTATTCTCCTTGACAGTCTTGCAAATTCCACGCTCATTAAGTTTTCAGATCTAGCTGAAATGGACATGGATTGAAAGGAGATTAAAAAACTGACAAAATATCAACCTGCTTAATGTTAACTGAGGCCAGTCTACTTTGCCAACTCTATCAAGTAAATTGTACTCATTGGTATGAAAGCCTCACTGACGAACCACATATGTGTATCCCGGCCTCTATGGTGAAGGTGAATGTCTTACAGTGGGTATGCAGGAGGCCATCCCTCATCTTGGGTCCCTTCATCATTTCCAGATGCATGATACAACAGTGTGGTAGTCATACATTTGTACATGGCTATAAACCATGGTGCAACTCCAATTCCAAATCTCCAACCATTTTTATGGCAATGAGATGATGTAGGGAACTCTGAGGTGGATGTCCATAAATTTAGATAAGAAAAATACTAATAGCTGTGATTTCAACCCTGGTGTGCAAGTAAATATTTATTTCAATATGAAGATTATAATCAGTTGCTACTACTGTGAAAAAATTATTAGTACAAGCATGACTTTCTTTGCAGCAATTTTTTCATCATTAATTATGAATGTTCAAACAAATACATAAACAAAAAGTGATATCTTTATATCTATTTCTGTCTTAGAATTAGTTTTTATTTTAATTCAATGTTTCCAGTTCCACAGAATTTTGTCATTCATATTGTGTGATTATTTCTGCTATATCATAATAACAAGTAAGATTTTTCCATGTTTATCATCTTGGTTATGCAAGAATAAAGAGAAACACAATTAGTTTACACAATAATAAATTAACACACCAAACAGAAAAATTAATTTGAATGTTCCAATTCAAAGGCTCAAATTATCGTCAAGTGATTTCTAGTGTTTTCCATTGCTCTTCTCTCCAAAGGAAAATTTTCCAGGGTTTAGCTGTTTCTCTCAATTTTAACTCCATCTTCCTACAACCATCCATGCAGTATTTTTATTGGGAGGTGTTGAATAACACCATACTATCTATTGTGGGTGAGGGAGACAAGTATTAAAGGAAGTACTAACTCAGATTCCCACACTGGCCCTGGGCGGTGCCCGGCAGCCCACAGTCTTCTGATAGGATATGAATGAATTTAATGTCAATTAAGTGATTTGATACCTATAAAAGATTCTATTTTCATATGAACTGTACCTCATCCTTGTGACTGTCCAATCATTTCATCACCTTTTGTGCACATTTTGTCTGCTAGTATTGACCTCTTTCACAGACAAGCAGGTACTTCACATACTTTGTACTACGCTACTTTACATGTCTCATTTAGAGCTAACTAACAAATGAGGCAAGTTTTGTGATGAAAACAAAAGGCTTTGGCTAAGGGTCAAATAGTTATAAACTATCCTGATCGTACAAACTCCAATTAAACTGAAATTAGTATTCTTTAGTGTTTATCATCCTACCTCGATCACCAATTTTAAGTACAAGAAAACATCAGGTCTGCTTTCATACTGAATGCATACCACAATTTCCTCAAAGATACAAGACTTCATGGAGCATTCGGGGAAACTGCAAAATGATGCTTCACAGTTCATGGTGCTACACATTCAGAGTTTTAGATCTCCATTAGTCAGTAAACATTCATATGATGCAGAAATCACTCATCATATTGATAAATCTCTGTTCTGCATGTTGAATAAGTTTTTAACCACTCTACTTATATTGTATTTCATTCTTTAACTCTGGAATTATCAAAAAACTTGGGAATTTCTTTCACCTTTGTGAGTGGATCCCCTGTAGATAACCATTTTAAAATTGTAATTGTAGAATAATATAACCAATAATGATTGGAAATTGAATAATTTTAAATTTTACTTACACATTAATTACAAGTGAAATATTTTGCTCAAATTCAGTCTGAAAATATTGCATTCTTTGGGGCATCTCATTAAGTCTAATTTACCATTTTCCATTATTCCTGTTTTTTTACGATGATATCTGGAAGTTATTTTCTTTCTTGCATTCCTCCATTCTACCCTTACTGGTTTTTAAAATAAAGAATTATTTTCCTCAAGGTTTTTCTATATGAAAAAAGATGGGGAAGAATTATCATTACGTGAGAACTCTTCCCTTTCCTCTTGTTCAATTTATTGGCCACCTTCATTTGGAAACAGTCTGTACTATATTCCTCCATGGAAGGCACATGTAATTTATTGGATTCCTAATTCTGAAAATTAGTTTTGGCACATCGTATTATATATTCATGATTTTGTAATGGCATTTTTTTCTTCAGTTTGCTAAGTGGATCCTGCCTGTGATAGTTTCCTTCCATATTGCCCAATGGTCATGAAATTGACATCATTAGACAAAATGTTTTTAATGTTCTATTAATTCATCCTTTATAGTTTCATAATAAAAATATTTTGTTCATTAGTTGTATTAAACTGCATGCATAAATTTTTCTTTCCTCCATACATTAAGTTTTTATTGGCATCTAGGCTTTGTCAATATAAGATACGTCAAAATCACTGCTGATGCTCTTTGCATTTAGAGCTGCTACAAATTTAAGTGGAATATGAACATGATTTTTTCAGATATTATAAATCTAATTAGTTGTATAAAAAAAAACGTAATTTCAACAAAGAATATTATAAGCACCAAAATGACTTGATATGCTATTTTTCCCATGTGTAGGTGCTGTGAATGTGGATCTGTTAGGGAAGAGTATAGTGATGAAGAGCTAGGACTGTGCATTATAGTGCTGGGAACTTTTGTGCACCGTGAACCTGCTCTTGCTGCACCACTCTTGCCAGAAGTGTTGCGTGTTGTAGCTAAGTATGAATATTCTAATTATTTACATGTTGATTTAATATATAGTAATTTATTTGTTGATTTAACATAATTCACCTGTTGATATATCTGGGGGATGTGGTACGAGAGTAGTCCTGTAAGTACCCGACCCAACAAAGAAAACACAAACATTTTGGAAAAAATGTATTTATTTTTCTACATGATCTCCTTTCAGCTCTGTACAATTTTCCCAGTGATGTTCAATAAGTTCGACACCCCTGTTTTAATAAGAACTGTCTTGCTCCTCAAAATAGCCATTAACTGCCGACATCATTTCTTCACGGTTGGGAAATCTTTGACCACTGAGCCATTTTTTCAAGTTTGCGAACAGAAAATAATCCGAGGGGGGCTAAATCTGGTGAATTGGCAGCATGAGGTAGTAATTCAAAATTTAATTCATGAATTTTGGCCATTGCAATAAGGAATTTGTGAGCTGGTGCATTTTGTCTTGATGAAACAACACTTTCTTCTTAGCCTAATGTGGACACTTTTGCTTGATTTCTGTACTCAAACGTTGCAATAAGTACACAGAATACTCGCCGTTAATAGTTTTTCTTTTTGAAGACAGTCAATGAAAATTATCCTACGGGCATCCCAAAAAACCGACACCATGACCTAGCCTGCAGATGAAACAGTCTTTGCCTTCTTTGGAGCCGGTTCTCTCTTTTGAATCCATTATTTTGATTGTTCTTTTGTCTTGGGTGTGAAGTAATGGACCCATGTTTCATCCATGGTTATGAAACTGTGCAAAAATTCTGCTTTGTTGCTGTGGAACTTTGCTAAACATTCAATTGGAATATCTTCATAACACTGGCTTTGTTCGAGTGTGAACAAACACGGCAGCCATCTTGCACACAGCTTTCTCATGTCCAAATTTTCAGTTAATATGTGATGTACCACACTTTTTGAAATGCCTACTATGTCTGCTAGCCCGCACACTTTCAGTCGATGATCATCCAGTATCACTTTGCGAATTTTCTTCTCTGTTTCTGGAGTTGTCACCTCATTTGGTTGACCAATGCAATGCTCATCTTGACAGCTCATATGGCCTTGTTTAAACTCTGCCACCCAATATTTTACTGTCATAAACAAAGGATCAGGCTCATTCAGAGTAGAATCCAGTTCAGCTTTTATATTGGTTTGGCTGAGGCCTTTCAAATAAAAGTGTTGTATCACCTAACGATGACCAATTTTCTCCATTTCCACAAATTCACTGAAAACGCTCACTATTGATGGCTGCCAAACAAATACTAAACATCTTATCATCTCCAAACTAGAAACATATGCTTTATAGATTGCATAATTTCTAATACAGTGATATTTTTTAAACAACTACCACCATCTCTAGGTCAAGCCGGGTACTTCTGGGAACATCCTCGTAAATAATACAATTATGTAATACTGCTGTGGAGGATTATATTGATTGTTACTGTTCAGTCAGAAGTTTTTCAGTATCAGCAAGAAGAATAATTCTTTAAAGGGCTGAATGCCAACCTATTCCTTAAATTTGCATTGTTAGTGGGGCTGGAAGGGATGAGGAAGGTGTACTCAATGATCATTCTATCCAAAGCTCTAAAATGCCTCTGGTCAATCTTGATTCTTCTATGATGAATTACTCTATTATTGTGTTCCTTTCCTTTCAGAGTGGCCTTGAATGCAACGTACCCATGGCAAAGTGAAACAAATATCTATCTACCTGGAGGAGCCATAAGCGTTGCTCATCAATTCCTGCGTTGTGTCTTACATCAGCTTGCTCCAAATGGAGTTTTTGTGCAGATGTTTCAGACACAAGTGGATGGTAATTTCACTAATATTACTCATTATAATTATATTTAACTATTATTTTTACTCTAGGGAATTAACTTTTTTCACACCATGGCTGGGATACACGATAGTTAGGTATATACAATACTGACTACTAAGTTAAGATAAAAAAGTTTTCATTAAATTGTTAAATTTTTTATAATGATGTATGTGAACAAGTGACAGGAGAATTAGAATTTTTGTTGTTACAGTGTGCTCAGTCCATAGTGAACTCCCTTTTGTTTAACTGCTAATACAAGACCCTCTGACTAATAAACTTCATTGTGCATGTCATCATGTTATGTGAATTATGTATGATGTACTTTCTTTCTACTAACTTACATTGTTACGAAACACCCATGAAGTGAAATTTGGTGCCTGTCTGTAGGGAATAAAACGTCCTGGTAATCAAGTTTTGAAAGGCATTACCAAATAATTTGCTGATTGAACTTGGATCAAGGCAGTATTGCTTTGAAATTATATAGTCCTATATTGACCTCCTCAATCTATTCAGTTTTCATTTTCCAATTGAGCTGATGTCATGGTAAGGTGCATTCATGGGTTTAATTTTCAAAATATTGTGCATCACAGAGTAACTATGTATTAGCATATAAATGTATGGTATTTTTAATCTAGTTTGTTGCATGAGCTATTCTCAGTACTGGGGATTGAGATGGTGCAGTGAGTAATGTACTGGCTTCCCACCCAGAGGGTCCAGGTTCAAATCCTGGAAATGGCAGATCTTTTTCAGTATCTTGACCCTATTTGAGCTGCTGTGTGAAGAGCACTTTGAGTTAATACACCATCCATCAGATGGGACCTTAAACGGTGGACCCCTTGGTGCTTTTCGTTAAGAGCAGGCTATTGTTGATGCTGGATTTTTCTCCACCCTTCCTTTCCCATCCATCCCTTATGGTACATATACCCTCAGCTGTTGGTTGCCTCCCCTAAATCTACTATTGCTACTATTCTCGTTACTTCTTGATTACTTGAAAAGTACTGTTTTCTTTAAGTGAACCCAATTAACATTGCTCTAATTAAAAGTAGTATTCAAAACTCCTATCTTTTCATATGGTATGAAGTGAGAAAATTCAGCTAGACTGACAATTCTGAGACACCAGCAACACCTCGTCTGAATATTCCCAGAACAGCAACTGATGTTCCCAGGATGCCCTCCCATATATGTCTGTGCCCCTCCCATGGACTACAACCTTGACGTGGTGGAAGGGCTTGCGTGTTCCGATGACCCCTAGAGCTGGTGGGAGTAATAATAATTGCTCCTGGTAGGGTCACCCATGCCAGTTAGGTCGAAGGTTTGGAGCCAGACGAAAGGTAGTCCACGCAGCATTTGTTCCTCAGTGAGGCGGCTGCAAAGGCATCTGACCCCAGTGGAGCGGCCATTAAGTGATGGTGTCACATTAAAAACACTTTTCAGGAAAGCAACGGGAAACCACCTCAATTATTATTCCCACGAAAAATGATGAACACAAATCCAAGCAATATTTGCTCAGTCAGCCAAGGGGTTGCAAGCATTGCTGAGTGAATTGGAGGTTCAGGGAGATAGATATGGGATGAGAATCAACATTAATAAAACAAATGTTATGTGATTTTTCAGAAAGAAAAAGGCTAAGCTGAACATTAAAAAGGAGGGGAAAAAATAGAGCAGGTAGAACAGTTTACATATCTCAGAAGTGTTTTGGGCCAATACGGTCAAAGTAGTAGGGACGTAAGGAGAAGAATTGCACTAGGCAAGGAGGAGGGAGTTGATGGCGGGGACATTGAGTAAGGATGTTAAGACAAGACTCGTAAAAACTCTGATATGGAGCGTAGCTATGTACGGCGTGGAAACGTGGTCACTGAAGCAGGAGGATAGACGTAGATTGGAGGCTTTTGAAATGTGGGTGTGGAGAAGAATGAAGAAGGTGAAATGGACCGAAAGGAAAACAAATGAGGAAGTACTAGAGATGGTGGATGAGGAGAGGGGTTTGTTGAGAGAAATCCTATGGAGGCAGGAAAAATGGATGAAAGGCATATTGAGCGGTAGTGGAATGTTGAAGAAGGTAATAGAGGGGAGAATGTTGGGCAAGCGAGGAAAGGGCAGGAACAGGATAGGGATGTTGGATGGGATGAAGGGAGGAAAGAAGTACACAGAGATGAAGAGGGACCTGATGTAGAGTAGGCTGCCGGATTGGGTTTTGTTTGGAGTTACAAAATATTTATTTGATAGTTGTATCCATCCAAAAACCTACCTTAACCGGTAGATTACCTAAAAAAAATATGTCTGTGAAACATATTAATATCTTACTGAAGGATTTTGATGAAGAAGCAAGGGTCCATGTGGTCATGCAAGTCACTATCTCAGGCAATATTTGATGGAAAGAGCTTGTTAGCAAGAGAGAGAGGGTGAAGTAGTAGAAGGCTATTTTTAGTTCCTCTTCTCAATATCTTTTTCAAAATCCAAATGACAACATGGCCATATCAACAATCTTTGGTTTTAATCAGGAAATGAAGATTTGAATAAAATAATTTTAAAACTGTATGAATGCACCTTTCCAGTAATGCATCAACCTAAAATGACTACAACTATCCTTCTTATTATCCAGTGGGGAGGAGAGAGATTTTTCTGCCAGCATTTTTCTGTTTGCACCCTGTGATAAAAGTAAAGAAAATTAGATTGGTGAATTCACTGCCCAGACTAAATCTGGTGTAGTCTCCCAGCTGTTTTACAAAAAGATCTTGGTTCAACCTGCACAGGATGTGGTCTTGTTACTTTTAGCTTTTGATATCGTGGGCTTGGAGATATTTAGTAAAACATTGTTATATTGAATTTGAAGGGAACATATAAGTTGGACTTGGGCGCTCTTTTCCCCTCCTTGATTGAGGATCCTTGAATTAACTTGGTTGGTGACTGAATGACATACTGAAAGGATTAAAACACTTTGTTGTAAGTCTTTTGATTGAAGGTTTAATGCTGCATCCATTTACAGTTGAACCTCGCTTAATGAGCACCTCGAATATCGAGCAATTTGCATAACAAGCAAAAATATTGTGCCCAAGAATAACTGGCTTAGCAAGACACATTTCGCCTAACGAATGACAAGGAGAGGGAGATTTCTAGCAGAGGCAGCCTTACTGGTGAGCGGGGCCTTGTGCAGCCGCGACTGTGCAGGGTCTGACATTGTGGTTATAATATAGCGGGAGCAGTAACAATGTGAGCAGCGGATGAATTTGAACTACGATCTTCAGTAATGTCTAAATAATTTTCTTTCAATATACCTTGCACAAAATTTATTTTTTTTCGGCCTGGAAAGCATTATCTTATTTTACATTAATGAACATGGAAAAAATGATTCATTAAACGAGTGATACTTTTTAGGAGAAAGGCCTTGGGATGGATCATGCTCTTATTACGAGGTTCTACTGTATATTTCATGTATCCAGTATTATATCACATGGACTATTGATCTTGGAAAAAATTTCATTGTTTTGGGAACAGTAGAATTTTTTTGAAGGAAATAAATATTAGAAAAATGTCAAGAGACCAAATCATGGTATCATATACATTCAGTTGCTAATTGGAGGATCTGAGCTGAAATACAGGTGATGTCAGACACCCTCAGCTTCACCCAGTTGGGTGATTTCCTGGGTATCAGGTCTTCTGGGAAACTGAGAGTGGCTAAGGGAAAGGAACTGGCCCCTTTCCCTGTTTATGTGTGAAATTCAAATGAAATTGGGGGTAGAAAGTAGGTGAGGCTTAACCTTGCCTATGCCCTGGGTTGATGTCAAGTAAATATTTGAATTCCCTTTGCTTTCAGTTGTTTATGTGCTTTTTTTACTTCAAATAACCGTTTAAATTCATCTCTATTTTTGGACTTTTATTTCTTTTGGTGATCTTTTATAATCACTTTGTCAAATAAGTGATCGAATAAGATTTTATGGTAAAACTGGTTATAAAATTTTAAAAAGAATGATGAAAGGGTATGAAGTTTTATTAATGTGGATATCATTAACAACTAAAACTTCTAAACTATTCCTAGAAAATATCTAATTACTTTTTGTTGAGACCAGTACACATGTTACAGTTATTAACATCTATGTAAGTTTAGTATCCTTTTTGGAATTGAATGTATATGTTTGGTTTTTTATATTTCAGATACCACCAGAATGAGATTTTTCCGGAGTGTGGCACAAGCTTTACTTGATTTCAATGAGCTTAATCCGATTGCCCCCCTTCAGCTATTGCTTGAGGTTTGTAGACATATGTTATTAAAAATGTTGACATTCTTTCTCAATGAAAATTATTGTGTACTATTAGAATGTATTGTAGTGATTCTGTATAATTATAAGGCCTAACCAAAGGATTGAATTATGTTTATGTTAAGAGTAACATAGAAGAACCCTTCACATTATATGAGGGTAAGTCTATAAATAATTTGAAAAACTGGATAGATGCAATATTAATCAAAGTAACTTTGTGAAAATTATTTAATTTTTTTCATTTTCATCCTGTACATTTAGGCACTCATATTTTTACTACTCCTTGATGGCCAGCAGCAAAGAAGTCCTTTGTTTGCTGTTGCAGCCAACAAGTAACCTCTTGGGCAACAGAATCATAATTTTCAAAATTACTACTACTCAAGTGATTTTTTAGGAGATTGAACAGATAAAAATCAATGGGAACTAAGTTGGGACTGTACAGTAGATGTTCCAAGCTATTTGTAACAGCTCCTGCATTTGCCTTTTTGATGTTTGGGACTTATTTATGACTTACCCTTGTATAATCAGCATATTCATCATATAATATAGGTAACATATAGTACTACTCTCTCTAGACTTCTGCTGGAGAGAGAAAACTAAAGTTTCTTTTCCCCTGACTTAATGGCTGATGACATGTTGACCAGATGTCACTTCCAGATTTTAAAAGAGTTGACTTTAAATGTCACATTGGGACTTATTATGGGCTATTCAGTATTGGACTAACCATTTCAGATTTTGCTACACCATTTTATATGCTGCTAAATTTTTTTGAATTTCATCAGTGAGTTAGTGGAAACTTGCATGAATGAAAACTAATTAAGTTTTATATCCATTTTTCCAAACAATGTAATGTATCATCGGGTCTGATTGCACTCATTTTAAAATTTTTTCAAAGTGTCATATACATGTATGTAGTACAGTTGATTCAGCCTTAATTATTTTATTAATAAACACAAGCTTCCCATCAGCATCAACTTAAGTTATGGGCAACATCTTCACTCATGAAATGAGTTAACAGCTATATTATAGTCCACTGAACCCTCTTCTCCTATTCTAAGAAATATCCCTATAGTTCCCTAAATCTTTTCTTTCAAATATCATATATGATGGAAGCTATTTCTGTCCACCAAAATTTAAAGCATTATGGTGCGGCACTGTTTTTCTCCTCCTCCACATTTGTAATCATTTTGTGGCCTGCTCATTAAGTGGATGAGTCATTTAGTATTTAGAAATACAGTGTGTTTGATCTGCAGCAGTAGCAGCAGTATAAGAGGGCAACCTATAGCTAATATAGTTTGTACCACTATGGATACGTGGGAAATTTGTGATTTGGTAAGTGGTATAATATTGAGGGAATGGAGATAAACCCAGCATTGGCATTGCCTACTCTTAGCGAAAGGCACCAAGGGGTACACAGTTTAATGTTTCATCCAACAGATGGTTTTGAAGTGGTCTCCACATAGCACATAGGCTACTTGAAGTTATCTCCATACAGCACTGTAAATAAGGATTAGGTTACCATTGAAAAAAATATTGCCACCTTTGGGATTCAAATGCAGACCATTGGTTGGAAAGCCAGTACATTAGCTTTTAAATATATGGGCTAGATTAAATACTCTTCTACATGTCATACAGCTTCAGCTTCCGACTTTCCCTGCATTGCGGTTCACATAAGCATTGAATTCAATTGTTTATATTCTTTTTTGCCCTTAAGCAATTTCTATCATGCATAAATTCATCCTTCAGATTATGAGCTATGCTATCTTCATCCTTTTGCCAATTTTGATGACTTTGTAGTCAAATTCCCCTGCTGAAGTTAAGCATGTCATTATGTTTTTTGATCTTTCATTATAATGTCTATAATAGCTTACTCATTAGGATGACCCTAAGTGGAAAATTCTGGTAAAACAATTTCTTGGTGAATAAATTCTCCGTTCTCTTTCTTTCCAGAATCTCAACTCACGCAAAAGTCTTCCACTTGACACTCTCCCCTGCATCCTGCACAATGTGGCATGTTACTTGGACTGTTTGCCTCTACTCGAAGTGGGAGGTGGAGGTAGTGGTAGTGGGGGTGGATGGGGGGGCATGGCTGGCATAGGGGCCACCTCAATGGGCCTTGGTATGGGTGGTGGCGTGGCCATGGGTGGTGGGCTCCCCATGGGTGGTAGTGGAAATCCTGGAGCATGTTCATCCACCTCTGGTGGCCAGAACACTGGGGCTTTATCTTCCATGCCAGGTTCTTCATCCTGTGGAGCTGGGCCGAGTCCATCTGTCAGCTCAGGTGGTGTCTTGGGGTCTGGGGTTGGTGTGACCAGTAGTGTTGGGGTGGGGCAGGGTAGTGTGGGGGGTGTTGCCATAGGGACAGGAGGAGGGGGACCAGGAGGTTGCCCAAGTGGTGCTGGTGGTCAGCCACCAGGAGGTGGGCCTCCATCCGGCTGGACAGCACTGATTTCGCAAATGGAGCTCCTCTTCAGAAGGCTGGTGCTTTCTTTGGGCTCCTTTGGTGGAGGTCACATTGCCATTAGGGCTCTGCTGCGAATAATGGCTGCCATCCTCAAGGTTCCAGGAGTAGCATCCTTCAAGGTTTCACATTTCTTCTGCATACACTCTGTTGAGTAAATCCTGAAATCTGTGATGTTTTATTCTTTTCTCTTTATTGTTGTGTGTTATTTCATTGTTTCACTCTTTTTCATTGTGGTGTTGTTTCACTGTATTTCTTCACCTTAGATTTGATTCTGAAATGTGTTTTAAGTGACCCATTATTGCTGCATGCATATTATGTTTGCCATGACTGATGTTTTTATATCAAGAGGTAGAGTAAGAGTTTTGTGAGAGAAAATGTAGCCATAGAAGCTCAACTCTTGGCAATAGTAAATGATTCAAGTTACAGCAACCATATGGTTGAAGGCATTGTTCATCAGAATTTTCACCCTATTTTAAGTCCTTCCTTTACATTGGTCCCAACATCCTGAAGTTACAATGAGTTTTGCAATATATTGTAGCAATGCATATTGTTTTCATCTCTTGCTCTACTTTTTAAATTTTTTTATCTTTAACATTGATATTCTTAAATTTTTCTGGTTTTAAGTTCCTAATCAAAGTAAAAGTACCCTTTTTATTTTTTGCTAAAGGTATGGCCTTGTATATCGTCTTTTCATTGTTCTTTTAATTTCTTTTAGTTTTCCCTCTGTGGCACAGTTAAGCGTGGACAATAACCTCATCAACTTGTATGATCTCATTATTTTCATTTGAGGTAAATTAAATTGATTTCAGAGTCTAATTCTTGTCCTTTATTCCTTTGAATTTCAAGGTTTTACTTCATATAAGTATTATGTGTTTGTGATGCAAAACATCTTGAACAGTCTGACTTCAAAAATAATATTGTTACTACTTCTATAAAGCCTTCTGCATTAAATTGATCGTAATTTTAAGCAGCAGAAACCTGTGAGTACACATAATCTTCAATGAATATAAAAGACTAAAAAATCGCAGAGCATATGTTTCCCAAAGTTGAAATAAGTATTTTGACAAATTTTTAATGTTATAAAGTACTCATATCATATGCTAAACTCTTTGATAACAAGATTCTGCTGTAGTACTTTATCATTTGTGCTATTGTGAAATTATTTGTATGCAATTGACTCATCTATGTTTGAGGTATTATCATAGTATCTTTCTTTCATTAGGGAATCCTTGATCCATTCTCCAAAGTTTTGAGCTGTGCCATTCAGAATCATGTCATGAAATACCAGTCACTAGTGGACCTCTGCTACCTCTGTAATAGAGCCTTTTCTAAGGTGGGACCATTAACATATCTTTTAAGTTAGAAGGTAAAATAAGCTTTGTAACTTATAGGCAGTCATATGAAAAACATACACCAATTTTAATTATTTTATCATAAATCGTACATTTCACTAATAGAAACAGTGATGATGGAATTTTACTGAAATAGCCAGGAGCTTTCTGAAAAGAACTAGCCTATAATGATATTTTTTTTAATGTTTTCACTATGGGCGTTATTCTTATTGTGAGAGAGGATTTTCCTTTGTTTCATTCCAATCTGAAGTTACTTATCCCTGGTCCTATTGAACATGTTGATCACAATGCTAACCAGAGACTCAGCTGTTTAAATTTTTTAATCTAAATAAAAATATATCTGTTGCAATATTGTGCCAGGAGGCTGTAAACTTTTTGAGTAAGTATTTTGGTGGAACTTGACTAGCATCAAGGTTTAAGTTTATTGATGATTAGAAGTCAGCACATTCTAAGCCAGATGTTACAGGGCACATGAAAAACAAGTTACAAAGCGAGGTATTTATAAAAGCATGAGCACTGATCAACAAAGATTGAACATAAATTTTTATTCCTATTTTCAGCATGCAAAATATTGATTTTATGTTATATTGCTAGCAATGTAAACTTTATATGCAGTACAAATTTCATTGATTTGAATCCAGTATTGCTTCAATAGCATTTGCTGCAAGTTGAAACATATTCGGTTCACCTATGTCTGCTTCTGACAATGAAAATTGCTTTCCACAAAAGTTTCTTCACACAGGAACAGGAAAAAGCAATATGAGGCTATGTCTGAACTATAATGGGGATAAAGAACAAAGTTCATATTTATTTTTGTATGATAATTGTGATTTTTCCATGCATTTTACCTAATTTCAACCAAAATTTATTGTTTTATATCTGAAATATTTCATGATTATTTTTATCACTGTTTATCTGCAGGAAAGGGACAAATTACTGCTGACAAGAATGGTTATCTTTGAATTGGTACAAGCTTTGAAATTCAAAACATCCATTCCAGATACCAACTTCCTAATGCTGATAAACTTTGTTCTTCAGGTATGTACAACTAAGTGTTGGGCCATGAAAATTTTGCTTAGTCTACTCTGTGCTGAACTCCAAAATTTCTGATTATCTTATTATTATCTATTATCTGTCTATCTAGGATGCTGGAGGGTGTCTCCCTCTTCGAGTTTTACTGGAGGAAGAGCTGCCTCCAGCCCCTGGTCCAGAATTTGGGGCTCCATCATCCTCAGCAAGCCCTCCCCCATTATATTCAACATCAGCCTCAGAAATTATGCGCCATCATCTCAGTGATTGCTTAGATTTTCTTTCTGACTTCCACACACTAAGCAAAATTAAGGTAGATAATGATTGCCTAGAGTATATTTTAAGCATTTGTAATTTGGACTATAGTGCCATGAAATAATAGAAAACATACAATATAGCATTATTAATAGTTTGAGCAGTTTTAAATTAGATTTAAGTCATGCCATAACAATATACTCTTGTTAAGCATATTTTTTGAAGGGAGTTGGAATTCTGAATGTACTAATCAGTAATATGAGAAAACCAGGTGTGGCCTTCTAGGGCATTTTAGTTATAATGTGGATAGAACAGCTTAAGGTTAAGACTAGTCAATACGAGGCTAGTTAATAGCTCCTATGATGTAATTACTGTTAATTCCATAGCTTGTTGGTGATAAAATATTGCAAAATCTTTCATTTCATCATTATCATGAAAAATAGGTAACATTTCTGAGTAAATAATTCATACCTACTTTATGAATACTTTATAAATCAATACTTAAGGAATTCAAGTTACATTCAGATCTACTCAGGTAATTAATCTTAAAAAAATCAACAATGTTGTATGCCATACTCTCAACTCATCTCTTGAATGTTACATGAATATTTTTATAATTTGTATACAAAAACAAAAATTGAAAATTATGAGACAAAATTTAATAGTAATTAAGTTCAAAGATACTATTATACTATCAAAGTGCCCAAAATTTCAGAATGACAAATACTTTTGCATGCGCTCAAACTAATTTTTGTAACACTTTTTCCACTCCAATTGAGGTACCTCCAAAACATGGTTTTTGAATGCATCAACTGTTTCTTCAGGCACCAAAAAGCATTGGCCACACAATTTTTTTTATGAACAGGAATAAAAAGAAGTCATTTGATGATAACTCAGGGCTGTATGGAGGATGACCCATCAATTCGACATTTTGGCCAGTCAAATAGGTAGTTGTTTCAGCTGATCTGTGAGAACTTGCATTGTTATGATGAAGAATGATCCTTTGTTGCTGCTTTTTTTCCATATTTCACCAAGAACTGACAAACAAATGCTCATGTACCATTCAGAATTCATGGTTCTACGTTGTTCTAATGGTATGGTTGTCACATGTCCAGTTATTCCGAAGAAACAGGTGATCATTTGCTTTGATGTGCTTCATGCACAAATCACTTTTGTCAGATTTGGCTTGTCTTGGAAGACCCATACAGTGGATTGCTGTTTTGTTTTGGACTCATATTCATAGATCCAAGATTCATCACCTGTGTAGATGTTATGCACAGCTTTTGATGCACTGCGATTGTATTCCTTGAGCATTTCTTTGCACCTATTGACGCGAGCATCTTTTTGAGCTTTCCACTCAGACTACTCAGAAGAAAATGGTGACGGATAGCATTGGGAGGGGAGATGACCCCCCACCACATGCCCTGACTTGTTTTACTGCACTACCATGGATAGTTGCATCAAAATAAAATCATGTGCATTACTTTATAATTGACCATGTATATATAATTTATGTACTGAAAAATATTGCGTCCATGTTCCCTGCATATTTATCACTAAGAAGGCTTTGTGTTTATACCAATTTCATTTTTCAGGTAATATTAATAATCTGTCCATCTGGTATCATAATTCATCAGCTATTATTTAAAATTTATGCATTTCGTGAAACATTTTAAGAAGACGAAAAATGAGCCAATTTTTGCTAATAAATGAAATATAGGTATTCAAAGTTTTCATCAGTTTTTCATAAGAGACATACAAAGTATTTATGTAGATAATAATTTCATGAACTTATAACATGAATCATTTTCAATAAAGGGAAAGTGATCAATGAAAATGTGTGCAACACAATTTTGCTTTTTCCAGATACTTCAAGGTTGAAATGTCATTTAATATGATGACTCAAACAGATATCTTGTTTGATAGATGTGTTGGGAGAGAAAATTGGAATCAGTTTAGCTGTAATTCAATTTGTTCACCCAATGAAATTTCCAAACCTAAGCCGAAATGCTGAAATGCTGTTATATCTGTTTCAGAGTTACTGTAAAGGAGTTTCTGTTGGTTTGAATGAAGATACACTTGGAGGCACAATCAAGAGTGGTGTAGCTCAGTTTGTGGCTTTAGAATTAACAAGAGGAAATAGCAGAGACAACAGAGCTATTGTCCGTCACTTACCATGGCTTTACAATGCTCCTTCATCCCTTCAGCAAGGGTAAGTATGGGTTTTCCATTGCTTGAATAATGTTCTGAACTGACAGCTGCAACCTAGCCTCAGCCTATCATTTATGACTCTGATTATTGTTTAGGTGTTTTGATATGTCTCAGAAATAGAAAAGCATGGAGAAAACAATCTATGGATGTAGCAGAGGTGAAAGAAGTGAGCAAGGATGAAGTAGTGTAGAAGGAATTGATGTAAGGAATTTTCCTGTAGTAACCTAAAATGACTCTTATTTTGACTTTTTCTCTTTTGAAAGGGAATAGTATAAAGTGAAAAGTGTAGGGAATAATACATGTGCGTAGGGAATAGTGCATATTTCTATATAAGCTGCTGAGCTTTTGTATTTGTATACACACACACAGCGTTTGTATTTTGTATACGTACACACACACACACACACATACACATCACTGATTTCAAATACAAAAGCTCAGCAGTTTATATAAAAAGAACCTTTTTGAAATTTTAAAAAATAATTAAAACAAATTTAATCATCATAATTCACCAATTGTCAAGTACATTAGTTTCAAATAATAAATGGCCTAATTACCTTAATATAAAATATGACTGTGCAGAATCTCCTTGGTTAGAGTAAATGATTACTAACAAGAGAGATTTCTGGTTTAAATCATTCATTTTGCTTTTTGAGAGCTTCACCTAAATTCTCAGAAGTTTGATTTTATGTTCAATAGTATTTCTTAGGATTTGAAGGAAAGCATGAGTTACTTGCCTTTGAGGTGATCTCTCTTCTGGTCTATTGAATCTTGCCTCTCTGTTTATTACTGTAATGATGTGAAAAACAGAATGAAGTTAATTTTGTTGAATTATGCACTCTTTTATTCATTTAAAGGAAAATCTAATTTTCAAGTAGAAATTTTTATGTAAACAGGAATTCTCTCTTTTATTATTTTGATTATACATGGTCATAATGACTTCTTGGTCCATAACTCCATGGTAAACTCGTTCCATTAAAAACATTATATGTATTCTTTTATGTATGTATTCAGATAAATGGGTTGATTCATCACTTTGATTTTCACTACATGTGTAATTATATTTTTATCCATGGTATCTCCAAAAAATAAGACGAATAATTCAGGAAATAAAATTTATTGCAGATCAATGTACCAATGACTAAAATTCTTCAAATTAGTACCCTCGTGCATCAACACACCTATGCCAACACCTCTACTAGTTGTGGTATGCTTCCTGGAAGTTTTTGATAGGACTGTTTTTCATGCTCCTTGCTATAGCCTCATTGAAGTTATCCAACATTTTAAAATAGTTGCCTTTCATGCCCATTTTTATTTTTGGAAACAAAAAGAAGTCCAGCAGTGTGTGCAACATCAGGACTGTAGGGAGGCTGGGGCAGCATTGCCACCTTATGCTTGGCCAGGTACTTGGTCATGAGGAAGGTGGTGTGGGATGGCACATTGTTGTGGTTTAGCCTCCAGTTGGCAAATACCTCCTTTTTGATGCATCGAGCCCTTTTATTCAGCCTTTTGACAAATTCCACGTGATCACTGTCCGTTCCTGAGTCACTTATTCTTTGTGGATAATACCTTTTGAGTAAAGAAAGATGATGAGAAAAATACTACTTATTTTTGCCCCCAACTCTGTGATGCTAGCAAAGAAAAACCAAACAAGTGCATTTTTATCAGGAAATGGTGCTTTCATTTGTGTGGAAAATTATTTGCAGGCCACGAGAATTTATAGACTGCGTGGCACATATTCGCCTCCTGTCCTGGTTGCTCCTGGGGTCACTTATGCATACTGCCCTTCTTGGTGGGAGTGGTGGCAGTGGCCCTGGAAGCAGTATCAAGCCCTCCACTGGTACTACTGGTGGATGCATATTGATTGGTGGAGGGTTGGTTGCTGCTCCAACTAATTCTGCATCATCAGGGTCATCCACTTCAGCTGCAGGTCCTACCATTTCTCATGCCAGCTCTGGTGCTTTTCTGTGTCAGCCAATACCTCAAGAAGCATCATGTCATGTAGCTGATCATGTCCAAGTGATTCTTGCTGGCTTTGCTGAGCAGTCTAAAGCATCTGTGCTTCATATGTCTTCACTTTTCCATGCTTTTATATTGTGCCAGGTAATTTATCATTTTCAATGTCAGATGTTTAATTAGTTTTGTTTAACTTTTTACCATACCTGTAAGAGCCTAAGAACCTGTAAAATATTGGTGCAGGTAATTCATTTCTTTTATCTACACTCAAAATTTGAGGGTAACTCAATGTTAATTCAACAACCATTCTGGCAGCATTATCTCCCATCTTGTTCAATTTTTCTGTACCAGTTAACACCCATCCAAAACTGGCTCACATGAAATTTTTTTTCTGAATTGACAACCTTTGCAAATTTTATGTACAATTAAATAATTCATCAATGTGTCTGCAAATTCCCAAATTATTTCATACAACTGTAGTATGAAATTTTCTAATTATATTTAATTGTTCAAACAATAACAAAATGTTTCAAATTCATTATTTCATTTTCTGAATCTTAAATTTTTCTTTAAAAACTAAAATGATACATCAAACTTGTTCTTTGAAATACTAAAATGTTGGAGGGTATGTTTTATTCAAAGAAAATAAAAAAATTTAAGTTTTAATTTGCACGTTTGACACTCATCACTAGGTGGCCTACCTGCTGCAATGTGCAAATCAAGGGCAAATGCTCAAAGCCCTATTTGCAATGATTACAGAAAAGTCATTCGTTGTCTCAGGCGTGACTTCATGGAATCGACTTAACATAATGAAAAGAGAAACTTAAATAAATCTATGTGGAATTATAAAGTTTCTCTTTTCATTATTACAGAAAAGCTTTATATGCATACATTGTTTTTTCATTGGGCTGAATTTTTTCAATGAACCGTGAGTGCAACACATATTTGTGTAGTTTATAATGAATGACCTCTCTTCACTTGTTGTCAAGTTCACAGAGAAATACTTGAAATTTTATTCTGTCAAAAATTGATGACACAACAAATCTACTCTAACTTTTTTCTTGGAAGTTTCCACAAGTGTAGTAGGCCACCTTGGTTTTAATAGTGAAATGAGTGACCTTGAAAATTATAATAAACTGTTGAAGCTGTGTGTTGAATGATTAAAATAGTCAATTATTCTTTGTAAAATTTAATGAAATGGTTCCAGCTATGGACTGTTTATCTGGAGCAGATGGCCTGGGGTTGGGTGCCAAGCAGTGAGGCCCATGCTACCACTATGGGTATCGTATTTGACTTCTGGGGTAAAGTAACTCCATGCATTTTGCAGCTTGTTTCTCATTGTAAAGTGGTGAGTACCTTTTCAATAAGAATTGATTTATTTAGTTAGAAGTATGAGTTTTAACCATATTTTTCTAATCAGGAGCCTGAAAATGCAGTTTTTACCCTAACTGCAAAGACTTAAAATTTATAAAAATGTAAATAGTTTAATTGTTCAGAAAAATAGGTGACTTAGCTCACCATTATGCATCCTGCTCTTCAACTGGCTTCTGTTTCTCTCCTTCATACACTCCTCAATCTCTGGGTATCTTTAACTGAACATTTTATAAGAATGAACTTTCTTATGTATTACATAAGTGCTCTAACACAATTCAAAATCAATAAAATAAGACCTCGTTTTTCAAATAATCTTTAATTTTCTTAATTCTATTTCTCTGTGATAAAAGCAAATGTAACATCAGTAATGTCAAAATAAGGACTTTGGGGTATATAATTTATGTAAATTATGCAATATAATTGGCTAATTACCAACCCTACCCATCTGGCACACCTTCAAGGACTCCCAGCCGAGGTCACTTCTGTGTAGTGACTCTGGAGGAAGGCCAATTGTGCATATTCACCTTCCCCTGCCACCTGCAGCCTCCAGATACACGTACACGTTATGTTTGAATATAAATAATAGCCATTATCTTATTATTAAGGTCTAGAATCGATGGAATACCATCCCCTGCTCCTTCCCTACTCATTCCCCTCATCAACTGCCCCCTTTCGAAAATATATAATTTCCTGCAGATGACTGTGTGTTCATTATATCGTTATAGAGAGAACGCATTCGGCAAATTGAACATGAAAATTGCTAGTCTATGAAAACTCCCTTGCGTATGCTTAGGTGAAATGTACATGCACGTGTAGCATCAGAAAGATGAAGATGCCTACTCGTTGAGGGAGTGCCAGATGGATGGAGTTGGCCAATTATATTGAAGTTGGTATAATTACTGATGTTTTTATAAATCAAACCACTTTACTTTTCCACATAAACTTTTTAATTTTTCACGACCCTGGTTTCGTTATAGCATAACATCATCAGGTGATGTTATGGTATAACAAAACCTGGGTTGTGAAAAATTAAAAAGTTTATGTGGAAAAGTAAAGTGGTTTGATTTATAAAAACGTCAGTATGAAGATTTTCCACCAAGTTACGCCAGAAACTATTTTTTTTATTCGAGTAATTAGCTAATTATATAGTGTATATTCAAATGGGGTGCACGTGCACCTGGAGGCTGTGGTTGGTCAGGGGTGAGGTGATTTTTTTCATTTAACATAACATTTTATGATAAAAGAAAAAAATTTATAGTTGTAAGAGTTGATTCAGTGAGATACATTCCAGTGAATTCATATTCCATGTCTTCTTCTATAACAGCTGGCAGAAATGGTGAACCTACATTTTTTAAGCTTAATGGAAGCTCTTCTTGAGTGCAACTCCACCATCCTCAGCAAGCTACTTCCTCTCTGGAGTCCTGTCTTATTTGCCTATCACACTCAGGTATATAGTTATTTTTAGTATCTAATTAAATACAGTACTGGACCTCAAATCTAGAAAATCAGATAATTATTTCTGGATTTTAATCCACAGTAGGGAAAAATTTCAACACAAACCTTTTAAATTAAATATATTTATATTATGGCCAATATTTGTAGGAAAATTTATAAAATCAGTTTTTAAATCAATCAATCAATCTATTTTTTTATCCAAGGATTTGTTTTACTAATATAACAACACATCAACGTCAGGTCAGACTCAGGAGTCTGACCTGAAGAAGGCCTCAGAGTAGGCTGAAAGCTTAAACATTCTACAATGTGAGTGTCCTTATACACATTATATATATACTACCTTGATCAAAAAGTTCCCGGAATTTATTCAGAAAATTAAAAATACAAGTTTATTCATCTAAATCTATATTGTCCCCTTCAAAGTAATCCCCATCGACTGCAACACACTTATGCCAGCGCTTGATCCAATCCTCGAAACATTTTTTATATTCGGTTTTCGGTATGTCCATCAGTGCTTCCTGCGATTTTTCCATTACTTCCTCTCGGCTGCTAAAACGCGTTCCCCGTAATGGTTTTTTTAACTCGATTGAACAGAAAGAAGTCACAGGGAGCCAAATCAGGTGAATTCGGGGCTGTTGGATGGTATTTGTTGCATTTTTCGTCAAAAAATTACGAATAATGATAGCACTGTGCGACGGTCTCGACGCACTGTGCGACGATTTCTGGTCTCTTTCTGCGAATTGCTTCACGCAAACGTCCCATAACGCCCAAATAATACTCTTTGTTTACTGTCTGGCCTTCTGGCAAAAATTCATGATGCACTACACCGTTGTAATCCATGAAAAACCGTCAGCATTGCCTTCTTTTTTGACTGAAAACGACGTGGTTTTTTTGGTCTCGGCTCATTTGGTGAACGCCATTCACTTGCCTGATGTCTGGATTGCGTGTCGTACTCATAAACCCACGTCTCTTCTCCAGTAATGATCCTTTTGATGAATGTGGGATCGGATTCAGCCTCGCAAATCATGTCTTTTGCGACGTCAACACGGTCTCTTTTTTGCATGAAATTGAGGTCTTTTGGCACCAACTTTGCTGTTACACGACGGAAACCCAAATCATTAACCACAATGTCTTGGGCGGATCCAGAGGCAATGTTCAAGTCCTCCGCTATTTCTCTGATGGTTAATTTGCGGTTATTGACCAACATTTCTTTTACTTTATCAATTTTTTCACCGACTTTCGATGTCGATGGTCTGCCACTGCGTTCATCATCTTCGATTGACTCACGACCACTTCTGAACCGCTCGTGCCACTGGTAAACGACCGTTTTTTTTAGAGAATCGTTGCCGAAACACTTTTCCAACATTTCCAACGTCCGTGCCCCACTAAATCCGTTTTTTACGCAAAATTTAATACAAGTTCGTTGTTGCAAATTTAAATCCATTTCTGCAATTGTAAAAAATCGCCAACACACACAGAGATAGATGTACTCTTGGCTACGTAACTTTTGAAAATGTCAAGTTATGACACTAAGATTTAAAGGGAATATCAACAACAGATGTACCAATTTAACAAAAAAAACAGAACTCAAATCGGAACGATGGGAGCGCCACACGGTGGTTATTCCGGGAACTTTTTGATCAAGGTAGTATATATATATATATATATAACCAACCAACCTCAGTTGCCTGCGGGCTGTCGTTGAGTGAGGACATCGTTTTTAGTGAAGCAAGTTTTTTTGCAAGCACAGTATTTGAGTGGCACATGTTGATTAAAGAGGGTAGGGAGCTCGTTGAAGACGACCATCGCTCCGGATGGCCGTCGACGGCAAGAACCGACACAAATGTGGACAGATTGAGGACACTGCTGAACACAGACCGAAACTTAACCAGTGAAGAAATTGCAGACCAGTTGGGTCTGTCTGTATCCAACGTCCAACGCATTATTTCACAGGATTTGGCCATGCGCAAGGTGTGTGCCAAGATGGTGCCGAACATTCTGAGTGTCGCGCGCTCGTCGTCAGACAGCTTCTGGGCAAATATGGCGTTGCCACGTTGCCGCACCCGCCCTATTCTCCCGATCTGGCACCACCAGTTTTTCTTCTTCCCCCTGATGGAAAGACAGCTCAAGGGACGACGTTTTGACTCGATAAAGGCCGTCAAGAGGCTTCGACGAGGGTCATCAATGGCATCACCAATGAAAATTTCTGTAGGCTCAGCTGGGGTGGATGGAGGTGGATTTGTTTCTTGCAAGGTGGTGGGACAATTTATTCATCCGCATACATTTTGTCATCCTTG